>CM060941.1:586281576-586538372 GCA_030765085.1 Allium cepa | reverse complement strand
GGCTATTGTCAGAAGAGTTCTTATTGATTGCGGCGCATCTTGCAACATCCTCTTCAAGAAAACGTTTGACCAGATGAGAATCCCGATGGCGGATGTGCAAGCCTCATCTCAGAAGATTGTTGGCTTCACTGGGGAGCCAAAGCAACCAGTAGGAACCATTGACTTGCTTGTGGAACTCGGAGAAGGAGAAAGAAAAGTAGTTCGCAAGCAGACTTTTGTGATAGTAGATGAATTTTCTGCTTATAATGCTTTCTTTGGTCGACCTATTCTTGCTGCATTCAAAGCTGTCCTTGCCCCATGGTGTCTTACTATTAAATTCCCTACAGACAATGGGGTAGGAGTTATTAAAGGAGACCAGAACGCTGGGCGAGAATGTTATATGACAGAGCTGCGAGAAACAAGGAAGAGAGAAATGGGAAAGATGCGGCAACCCCAATCCGCATCAAAACACCAACCCTATAGCAACTACAGGGCGGACCCTGCACTGGCGAGCATAGCGGGGCACGAAAAGTGATGGATCCTAGAAAGGCCAGTGCGGGGGAGAGTAGGGTGGTACCAGCAGAAACAACGATACCGGTGCCCGTTGATCTGAAGGACCCAAACAAGGTGCTGAATGTGGGTTCACAACTTAGTGTGTCAGTTCAGAATGCCTTGATATCTTTTTTGAAAGCAAACCTGGATGTTTTCGCTTGGACCCATGCCGATATGTGCGGAATATCCCCAGAAGTTGCGGTACATGCTCTGAATACTGACCCAAAGTTCACGCCAGTAAAGCAGAAAAGAAGAATCCAAGGTCTAGAAAGGTCGACAGCATTGAAAGAGGAAGTTGACCGGCTCATGGAGAATAATTTCATCAGAGAATCTACCTATCCAAATTGGGTTTCAAATCCAGTGCTAGTTAGGAAAGCCAATGGTAAATGGAGAGTGTGCATCGACTTTTCAGATCTAAACAAGGCCTGTCCCAAAGACTGCTTCCCATTACCCAGGATCGATCAACTGGTAGATGGAACAGCGGGTCATGAATTGTTGTCTTTTATGGATGCCTACTCCGGATATAATCAGATCATGATGCATGAGCCAGATCAGGAGGACACAAGCTTTATCACCGATGTCGGTCTTTACTGTTACAGAGTTATGCCCTTTGGGTTGAAGAATGCGGGGGCAACATACCAAAGACTGGTTAATGCTATGTTCAAACCGCAGTTGGGAAAGACTATGGAAGTTTACGTTGATGACATGCTAGTAAAATCTAAGAAAGCAGTGGATCACATCGAACACTTAGCAGAAATGTTCGCAATTCTCCGAAGATACGGAATGAAGCTTAACCCTTTAAAATGTTCTTTCGGGGTAGAATCTGGGAAGTTCTTGGGTTTCATCGTGAGCGCTAGGGGCATTGAAGCTAGTCCAGCTCAAATCACTGCTCTAAAAGAAGTCAAAGCTCCTAAAACAAAGAGGGAATTGCAAAGTCTCAATGGAAAAATTGCCGCCTTAAGTCGGTTCATATCCAAAGCTACTGATAAATGCATTCCATTCTTCGACGCTCTAAAGAAAGGAAAGAAAAACTTTGACTGGGCTCCCGAATGCCAGAAAGCTTTTGAAGAATTGATTCAACATATGGAAACGCCTCCAATACTTTCCAGGCCCGGCGATGGCGAGGATCTTCTTATATACTTGGCAGTTTCATCTCATGCTTTAAGTGCGGCGCTGGTACGGGAAGACAAAAGGATTCAACATCCAGTTTACTATATCAGCAAAAGACTCACTGGGGCAGAAATGAATTACTCCAAGTTGGAAAAACTCGCCTATTGTCTATTGATTGCCTCAAGAAAGTTGAGGCAATATTTCCAGGCTCATCCTATCAAAGTCCTCACTGATCAACCTTTAAAGCAAGTCTTGTTTCGCCCTGAGACTTCGGGCCGCCTTTTAAAGTGGAATATTGAATTGAGCCAATATGACATCACTTATCATCCTAGGAAAGCGATCAACGGACAAGCTTTGGCAGATTTTATTGCAGAATTTACAGACAAGGGTAACAGCGAGGAAGAAACAATCAAGAACTCCCCAACCCAATGGAAATTATTTGTAGATGGCGCAAGAAATGATTACTGTTCAGGTGCTGGAATTGTTCTTGAAACTCCTGAAGGCCGGTCATTATGCTATGCGCTAAGATTAGAATTTCCTTCAACAAACAATGAAGCAGAATATGAAGCTCTGATCGCTGGTTTGAAAATTGCTAAAGAACTAAACATTCGAGCGTTACAGATCTTCAGTGATTCGCAGCTTATAGTATGTCAAGTCAAGAAGGAGTTTCAAACGAAAGGAGGAAATCTGCCCGCTTATGTGTCAAAGGCTTGGGAACTTTTATGTGAATTCGACCATTACACGATAAGTCATATTCCTCGAGAAGAAAACATGAAAGCAGATTCTCTCGCAAAATACTCAAGTTCTGGCGAAGCCCAATCCTTAGGGTTAGTTCCAGTGGAAGTTTTGTCAAATCCGAGCATTGATGAAATGGATATCGATTGGGTTATGAGTATGTCGCAAGAGCAAGAATCATGGATGACTCCAATAACAAAGTATCTACTCAATGGCTCTTTACCAGAAAACTCTAAAGAACGACAAAAGCTACTGAGAAAAGCTTCTCGATATATAGTCCAGGATGGTCAATTATACAGACGAGGATTCTCAATGCCATTGCTTCGATGTGTATCCCGGGAAGAGTCCAAAACAATCCTAACTGAAGTGCATGGAGGAGAATGCGGTGATCATTCAGGTGGTCAAACATTAGCTAAGAAAATTCTCCGATACGGATATTTTTGGCCAGAAATTAATCGGGATGCCGCAGATTACTCCCGAAAATGTGACAAGTGCCAAAGATATGCCAAAATTCCTAGAGCACCTTCTACCGAACTCACACAGATGATCAGTCCATGGCCATTTGCAATTTGGGGAATGGATCTCATTGGGCCGCTACCAACCGCTAAATCAGGGATTAAATATGCTATTGTTGCGGTTGATTATTTTACTAAGTGGGCTGAAGCTGAACCATTGGCTACTATCACTTCTAAGAAAGTGATAAGCTTTGTGACCAAGAATATCATTTGCAGATACGGTGTGCCTCAAAAAATAATCACAGACAATGGTACTCAGTTTGAAAGTGAGGAATTCCAGGATTTTTGCAAACGATTCAAAATCCAGAAAAGCTTTTCGGCAGTAGCTCATCCGCAGGCAAACGGGCAAGTGGAAGCAGTGAACAAGATCATCAAATCAACCATCAAAAAGCAACTCGAAAGAGCAAAAGGTGGTTGGGTCGATAAACTACCACTTGCACTATGGGCATACAGAACTACTCACAAAACTGCAACTGGGCATACTCCTTTTTCGTTAGCATACGGATCGGAAGCAATGATCCCGGTTGAAACAGAGGTCCCTTCACACAGAAGAATCCATTTCAATCAAGCAGAAAATGAAAAGCTGCAACTTGAAGCGCTGGATCTCCTTGATGAAAAAAGAGATGAAGCTAACCTCAGAGTTGCAGCTCATCAGCAAAGGATAGCCAGACATTTCAATTCCAAAGTTCGTCAACGCAGCTTTGAAATTGGAGATCTAGTCCTAAAAAGAATTATGACTGCGACAGGTGTGTTTGGGCCAAATTGGGAAGGACCGTATGTGATAGGTCAGAAACTTCTTGACGGCACATTCAAGCTTACCACAGTTGATGGAGATCAAATTCCAAGGGCATGGAACAGCAATCACTTGCGTCCATACTTTACTTGAAAATTTTGTTGAAACATTGTAAAAAGAATTATGAATGTATGATTCCTGTAATTGAAAGCAATTGTGAAACTGATGCAAGTAAATAATGAAAGAATATAAAGTGGATGTAGGCCCAATTTCATGGCCGAACCACTATAAATCTTGTGTTCCTTATTATCATTATATGTTTGCTTTGTTTTCGATATAAAAATACACAAAATGTATTGCTGAAATATCGATTTAAATTTTTGCAGACAGTGGAGATAAAACTTGCGCATAATAAGACCGAGCGATTCTCACCATCATTCAACAAACAAATTTCAAGTCACAAAGACCCCGAATTCAAATCCTAGATAGGAAATGCTTCAATTGAACGGCTAATGATTTCTTCGAACGAGCCCTTGCTGATAAATTGAGATTGTTTAAACAAACAAACATCCAATTAGGAAGCTAGTGCCCGTTCTCACGAATTTGCCTGGCAATGAAGTACACTTCCTTGGATCAAACAAGCCACTTGTAAAAAAAAAAAAAAGGGGATCGCTGAAAAGGCATAAGCAAGTGAACAGAGGAACAACCAAAGCTACCATCAGCGCCACAAGTCCTCTTCGGAGGCACAACTCTTCGGATAATAAAAGACCTCTAATGGGTCATATGCCACAAAAAAGAAAGTTCTCTACTCAACAAAAAAGATTGGAGGAGTCATGACCCTCCAACCATGAGAGAGTAACTTCCAGGCGATGAAAACCCTCTCTGAGGCACATTTCACCAGGAGTTGAAGTGTTATAACCGCTCTTCGGGATTTCACTTCACCAGAGTTGAAATGTAAACAAAATAAAAGCCCTCTTCGGAGGCCCATTTCACCAGGAGTTGAAGTGTTATAACCGCTCTTCGGGATTTCACTTCACCAGAGTTGAAATGTAAACAAAATAAAAGCCCTCTTCGGAGGCCCATTTCGCCAGGAGTTGAAGTGTAGCAGCCGCTCTTCGGAATTTCACTTCACCAAAGTTGAAATGTAAAAACAAAGACCTTCTTGAAAGCACACGTTTCACCGAGATTGAAATAAAACTTCCAAGTGTTGAAACGTGAAAAGGCTTTCTTCAAAGGCACAACTCTTTGGGGGTACACGTTTCACCAAGATTGAAATAAAACTTCCAAGTGTTGGAACGTGAGAAATCCCTCCTCAGAGGTACAACCCCCTCCCGGGAACACAATTAAGAAAAAAGACCTCTTTGGAAACCCACGTTTCACCGAGATTGAAATAAAACTTCCAAGTGTTGAAACGTGAAAAGGATTTCTAAAGCATAACTCTTTGGAGGTACACGTTTCACCGAGATTGAAATAAAACTTCCAAGTGTTGAAACGTGAAAAAATCCCTCCTCAGAGGTACAACTTTCTATAAAAAAAAAAAAAAAAAAATCCTCATCAAAAGCGTACTTTAACTTTCAAAGGAAAAGTAATTTGCCTACTGTGGGAAATGATCGTAAAAAGAAAAGAAGTTAAAGTACCTTTCAGAGGTCCGCTTTACCACATAGAGGAATTCACTTGATGAGATATGCACATAAGCAAAAGAAAAAAGTGATTTCTTCGAACGACCAAGCGTAAAAACTTATACGAAGGGAGTTGTACTCTATAAAATTTTCTTTAAAGAATAAAATAATTATTCTTTAGCAAATAAGAGTGTAAGTCCCCTCGAGGTATAGAATATTGCAGCATACTTATGGAATGGGGGCAATATAGTATAATTACACACAATATGGTATAACTAAACCAGCAAAAGGTAACGCTCAAGTAACATACCATAAGCTCGCTGCAATATCAAATGAACTCATGCCAAAACAAATAACAAATGTATTCTTTAATTCAAACAAAAGTTTGTACAAACGAGGAATCATTTTATTCAATTACAATGCAGGTACAGGTTTCAAAATAAAGAAAAGCGGGGGCCGGTACCCGCACAATTCTCGGCCAGTACATGCAAAACACAAAAAAAAAAAAAAAAACTAGAAACTGAAGATCTTCACTTCTTTTTGCTGCCTTTAGACCCTTTACCCGGCCGAATGATCAGCTTTTCAGGTCGACCAGTGGGTATAAGGGAGGAAGGAGAGGTAGGCGCAGCTGGCCCAACTTCTGGCTCCTCTTCAGTGGCAGTGATTATCTTCCCTCTCCTCCTTGATGCTCCTTGCTTCCTTCTCCTCTTTGAGGAAGACTCACTTCCTGGAGTGGCAAGTTTAGATAAAGTTATATCGTCAGAAGGAGTCCGCTCCGGAGATATGTCACCTCCCTCAAGTCCCTCATCTTTTTGCTCTTGCGAAGCAACGGGATCATCCAGGCCATGGAGAGCTTCTATTTGCTCTTCTTGTGACCCAGGTTGCGAGGCAGAAGGAGGCGCTACTTGAAGAGATGGAGGAAGGATCACCGGGGGAGAAGAAGCTTGAGTTTGACTCGGTGCTTTCTCTACAAAGGAGAAAAAACTTAAAATATCAGTATCTTTCGAAAAGAGAGGGGATGACGGCTCGTCAAAAGTCGGGAATTCATTAACATTTGAGGAATAATCAAAAGTCGGGAATTCATTGACATTCGAAAAATAATCAAGAAGATCGTCAAGTTCACAAGGAGCGAACGAGCAGTTCACCACTTGGGCTGGTCCGGTGTCAAGTTTACCTGGGGAAGTTGGATCTCTGAGGCTGACTTCATATCGCTGTGCTTCGTTGCTTTCACCACCTTCATCCCCGCCTTGTGCACTTGTAGTTTCAGTTACTGTCTTAGTTGCAGACGGAGTAGAGGAGCTAGAACCCGTGATGTCAACCACAGGAGAAACTGGAGGTTGGACAGAGGAAGTAAGCGTTAATTCCTTTCCAGAACGTTCCTCTTCCGCCATTCCAGTTCTCATCCTGGCAAGTTGCTCTCGCCCCTTCGCAAGAGCAGCGCGAGCTCCCTCATCCAGGTAACGCGCCTCAAAATCTTCATCGCCATACCCGGCGTCTTTAAACATGTTAAGAGCAGCTTCCCACACCTCGGCCAGGGTGATTTCATACTTAGGACCAAGAAAAGAGAGGCTGCCGCGTCCCAAGACACAATGTAAATAAAAATCGAATAAAGTCGAATTGATATCGTTTTCCATGGTCTGAGCAGTTTCTTCGGCTGCAATTTTGCCAGCCATGGCCTCATCTCGATCTTTTTCGGTCTGTGCAAGTTGGGCTTTTAGCGCTCCAATCTCCATGTCCCGGGCGCTCAGTTTATTCTGCAGCTGGGTGACATCAGTGCGGTGGTTCTCTACAGCTTGTTCCAACCTCTCAGCTTTAGCTTCAGCGTCCCTCTGGCTGGCGTGCGCATCTCGCACTTGTTTTTGCAATACCTCTTCTCTTTGGGTGTAAGTATTAGTAGAAGAGGCAAGATCATCTTTGAGCTGCTTTACTTCAGCTTCGAGTTTTTCATTGTATTCGGCTATCTCCTTCATCTCAGCGTTGTGTTGATCAAGAATCTTCTGCCATTCTGATTTGTCATTTTCCATGGTCAGCATTGCTTCGATGTTAGCCCGATTAACTCTCTGAAGTTCATCAACCAGCTTTTGCCATCCAGACATTCTATCAATATCAAGCTTGACAGCATCGAGATTTCTGTACATAGCTTCTTTGTCGATGGGGACCAAATCAAGGTCGAAGCGTACCCCCCTCAAACACCAGTTCGGGAATCGGCTCTGCAAAGTCGGGGGCCCCCTTTCAACGTGGTATGAAGGCCTGTTGAGAAGTGTTTGGATGGCACTTCCTTCAAGAGCAGGAGATTCGGAAGGGATGTCAATAGAAACTGAGGCACCAGGTCTCTCAGATGTCACGGGCACGTGCTCCTCGCCAAGTTTGGTCCGCTTTCTCGAATCCTCAATATGGCTCTTCCCCCTATCATCGTGCGTTTTACGTTTATGGGAGTCATCATCCCTTGGGAAGGATTCATGTCGCGTGCCCGCTCCCTCATGACGTTCTTCATACCTTCTCCTCTCTTCAGCTTTTCGCGCAGCTCTCTGCTCATTGGTCTCTCTGGAATCGGTATAGTATTGCTTGTAATCATAGCTGCCACGCCCTCCATAGCGTCGAAAGTCTTTGTAATAAGAACCGCTACCGCTGCGCCCCATAGAGGAATCTGAAAGGCAAAAATAACAAGTCTTAAAAACTACCAGAGAAAAGAAGTTAAATGTGAACAAATGCCAAAAAATCCTAAGTGTTGTGTGATGTGCAAACTACACGCATTAAGCTACAAACCACTCTTTGGTGTAGAGGTGATGATAGCTTGGGTATGAGGAGTTGATGTTTGTGTTGGCGTTTGTCGAAGAAGAGACGTCGCCTCAATTACAGGAGAGATAATTTTAGATACGTCATCTCTAAAAAGCTCCTGCGAAGTCACTATTATGTCACTCAACCCCTCATAAACATCGTCACCATCATGCTTGGTGGGACTTGTTTTCTCAATTCCTACATCAGCTAATCCCCCGAGAGACTGTGAAGGTTCTTCTTCTTCCTCGATCGGGGCAAGCACCGTCTTACTGGATGACCCCATAATGTCGGTAGAAGTGGAACACTTCACCAATGAAGCTTCAATATTAGACTCTTTTGATGCGAGTTGTTCGACAGTAACCGGGGCGTCAGGAGTTTTCGTCGGGGAATCGGGAACTTCTGTTGGAACTTCATGAGCATGCGTAGAACGAGAAGCATGTAGAAGCCCGTATTGGTGTAAAAATTCATCCTTCAGCAGAAATTTTATGCTCCTTTCTTCCGCAGCCACGGCACTCAACCTCTCGAAAACTTGTTTATGAATCGGATCTCTAGAAGGGAGGGGAAGTGCTGAAAAGAGCAAAGAATGAAGTTAGCAACTGAAAGTTCGGATCTCGGAAAAAGTTTCAAAAACGAAAAAAATGGAAACACTAGTCTTACTTCCTATTCTCCAGATGGCATAAAAACCTGGAGGGCAACGAGCATAAAAGAACTGAGTCAAAAACCCGTGTGCACTCTCGGGCAAATCTAAAATGAGTTTGCGATTTCTCGCACCTCTCACAAGAATGATAGAAGGATGGTCTTTATTTTTCGCAAATGTGCATAAATAGCAGATTTCCTCAAAGCTAGGGAGGCGATCAAGCGTCTTCCTGAATAGCACGCCCAACCCCATCAAGATGGCATAACCATTGGGGTGCAGTTGAAAGGGAGATATAGCTAACCGAAGAAGGGTTTGTCGAAGAAATTCGTTAAAAGGAGGAATCGCTCCGCTTGAGCACATTTGGCGATTAACGGCAACAAAACCGTGAGGTGGTTGGTCAGCAAAGTCATTAGGTCCGGGAAGTAGAGCATCTGCTTCGGCGATGCCAAACTGGATGCATAATTGGCGAAAGGCCTTGTGGTTCAGAGTGGTTGGCATTCTCTCTGGGGGATCGATCAATCGGTTAGCAACTGGAAAAATCTCCCCAGTTTGTCCTGCTTCTTCTAATTGAGAAGTCATTCTACACAAGCAACTGGATATTCAAATATGAAGGTGCACGTTTCCTAAAAGTGTGAAGTGTTGTGCGGAACTAAAAAAAAAAAAAAAAAAAAAACAACAACAAGAGGAATTCAAACATAACTGAAATTAAGTTGGTTGACAGTTAGTCAGCTATGAAATTCCAAGACCTGTTGATATAACGCTCAAGTATTGTGTTAATGCAAACGAATCAGCTTTAACTGGATATTTTAAGTTTTGCTTTAGCACTTCACTTGAGTTCATTGGTTCACAACATTTCATTCACACAGTTCATTTAAGTTAATTATTCTTTATCAACTAATCTGTCATTTGATGTGGGCAGTCAATGGCAGTATATTCGTCCCGGTTTTCTGCAAATGTCATGTTTAACAGGTTATTAGCATGAGAGATAATCTACAACAAAGTGCAACAGAATTTGAGATTAAACAATCCAGTTCAATTCAACCAAGTCATCTCGGAATTTCATAAGTCATAGGTCGTCCAGCGACCTAGCATAGGTCGGGGTTCATTAGGTCGCGCTGTGCAAGTTAAAAGGTTCAAGGCAGTGCAGATTTCCCATAGTCCAAGTTTGGTTGCGACCTACGGCTTATGCCGCAAAAAAGATTAGGTTGTTCATTTTTTAGGTCGTCCTGCTTGAAATTCATGTGCAAATTTGTTAAGTCCTAGGTCGTTTGAATCTCAGCGCGACCTAGGAGTTAAGTCGCAGATTTGAAGGATCCTTAAGTCGTTCAGATCTTCTAAATCACCAACTCCCTCTCCACGCAATATCACACCATCCCGATGAACTATGACCCAATAACCCATTATCACTCACGATGAAATCCATCATCCTCTTCGAGAGGTCCGTCATTCCTACGTACCATCGAATCATCCAAGAGGCGATTGAAAGCATCTCCGATCAATCACTAATTCAACTCAACACTGTGCTTTCATGAATCACAACTAATGGCGATCAAAATCGACCACAACTTGACTCAAAAGACGAAAAACGACACACGAAATTGCTATGAGATTCGGAGATGAGAAATTCCTGGTTCGGTGATGATCGTGGGGTGGATAGAGATCAGGTATACTTACACAATGTAATGGCGAGGTCGAATCGGTGGATGATTGAACTCTGGTTTGCTTTCCAAGATCGCGAGATGCTGTTAATGGCAGAATGAGGTGTTAAAACAGATGAAATGAAGAAGGAACGACCTAGGCTATTTATACCCCAGAGGAGTAGAAAGTGGATCGTCACACACGACCTAGTTCCTCAATAGGTCGCTTGCGACCTAACAACTCATCAGAGCGCGAGTTAAGAAGATCGAAGTACACGACCTACGACCTAGGCGTATACTTCGAGGGGCAAATGTTAACTCCTCTTCGTTAGCGACCTAAGACGTGACCAAGTTTAACGACTCAGAGAATTGCCGACCTAGTGACCAAATTGAAGAAGCGACCTAAAGTGTTACGACCTAAAAATGCCTCGCGACCTAACAAGAAGCTACGACCTAATAAAGGCCGCGACCTAGCGGTTCTCAGCAACCTAAGGAATGCCACGACCTAACAACTCTCAGCGACCTAAGGGAGCCCGCGACCTAGTGGTTTAAGAGCTCCACGACCTAACGACTTAAGAGGATCAGCGACCTAAATCATATGCGACCTAAAGAAAGCCATAGCCTACCGACCTAAGGACGAAGTGATCTCAGCGACCTAAGTCTCAGCCGACTTACGACCTATAATAAGTCGTACGCGACCTATCAACTCGCTGAGAAGAGAACCAAGCACGATTGAGATAGGTCAGGTTCCATCCCCTAGGTCGTTACCCACCTACAACCTACTTTAGGTCGAAGACGACCTAGCACTTGGAGATAAAGATACTGTCCAACGACCTAACGAAGTACTTTGATTACAGGAAAGTTCCCACGACCTATGATAGGTCGTTAACGACCTAGGATAAGTCGCTCTCGACCTATCTGTGTGAACAAAGGAGCCGCCTTTTTGCATGCCGCTGGAGATAGGTCGTTCACGACCTTGGACTTGTACGAATCAGCACGTATGTTCTTATGGAAGGAGGGCCAGAGCTTTCTAGGTCGACTGCGACCTACGACCTTACTTAGGTCGGTCACGACCTACGACCAAACTCCGATAAAAACCTATAAATACAGCCCTAACTTGAACGAGAAAAAGGACTTTGGTGGGGGGGGCTCATTTTCTTCAAGCGCCATTACTCTGCCAAATTCCAGACGACTTCAAAGCTTTTTAGATCCAACAAACTTCTAAAGGAACTCCATGAAGGAATCATCCACATTCACCATGGATTTGAAGATGATTGTCAACATCAAAGCTTGAGCTACTTGTTTCACATATCCTATCACTTGAAGTGTGTTGTAATTGAAAGATCTTGTAAAGAATTGTAATCAAACTAGTGATGAAAAGATTAAAGTGGACGTAGGCTGGATTATAAGCCGAACCACTATAAATACTGTGTCTCTTACCGTTTTTCTACATACTTTCTGCTTATTCCTGTTTCCCGTACAAACGGGTGGTGCTTTCACAATCACATCTTATACACCAGGGTGTTAGCGTTTAAATTTTTAGCGTTAACATCAACTTTATTCTAATCCACCTGTATACCTCCTTCTGATACAACATATCCCAAAAAATAAAACACTATGCGTCATGAACACGCATTTCATCGTTGCGGCATAAAATTGTTCCTGTCGCAGTATCATCAACACTTCTCTCAAATGATGCAAGTGTTCTTCTGGGCTTCCACTGTATATCAGTATATCATCAAAATACACCACCACTAACTTCCCAATAAATGGTCTAAAGATCTGATTCATCACCCGCATAAACGTACTAGGTGCATTCGAAAGACCAAACGGCATAACCAGCCATTCATACAACCCCTCCCGTGTCTTGAACGCTGTTTAGCATTCATCCCCTGGTCGAATTCGAATTTGATGGTACCCACTTTTCAGATCAATCTTTGAAAATATAGCAGCTCCATTCAATTGGTCTGACAAATCATCCAATCTAGGCATCAAAAATCTGTACCTCACTGTAATCTTGTTTAGTGCTCGACTATCTGTACAAATTCTCCAAGTTCCATCCTTCTTCGGCACTAACAAAGCTGGTACTGCACAAGGACTTAAACTTTCTTGTACGCGCCCTTGTTCAAGCAACTCTTCCACCTGTCTTCTCAGCTCCTCATGCTCCTTGGGACTCATTCTATAATGTGGCCTATGTGGTAACATTGCTCCCGGAACAAGATCAATCTGGTGTTGTATGTCTCTTAACGGTGGTAATTCTTTCGGCAATTCTTCAAGAAATACATCTTCAAACTCCTTCAACACTGGCTTGACTTCTTCAGGAATTTCAACTACTTCACTACTTTCACGTCCAATTAACAGAAATACTTCAGGCTCATCCTCCACTTCCTTGACAAATTCCTTCAAAGATAACAAAGTCTTTAGTTCTTTAATCTCTTCCAACTTGTTTTCACTTTGTTGTCGCTTTTTAGGAACTAAAGTGATTTTGGTGCCCTCGAACATGAAACTATAGCAGTTAGTCCTCCCATCATGTTGCACAGCTCTATCGTATTTCCACGTTCTCCCCAACAATAAATGACATACATCCATATCCACAACATCACACCAAATTTCATCTTTATACTTCTTTCTGATGGAAAAAGTTACACAAGCTCTTCGACCAACCTTCACTTCCCCACCTTTCCTCAACCAAGCTAACTTGTAAGGTTTGGGATGCTTCTCTGTCTTTAACGCCAATTTATTTACCACTTCTGTAGAGATGATGTAATCACAACTTCCTGCATCGATGACAAACTTACAAACCTTTCCCAATATAGTGCACGTTGACTGAAAGATGTTACTCCTCAACTAACTAGTCTCCTCTTCCTTTGGTGTCAAACACGAGCTCCTCATCATCAAATTACATCCTTCGTCTCCCAACAATTCTTCTTCTTCCTCCTCGGCTTGTGGTGAATTTGAGAATTCTACTTCTGCATCCTCATCCTCAACCTCAGCAACCATCACTCGTTCTTCGGCTTCGGGCATTCATTGCTCTTGTGACCAAACTCCTGACAGTTATAGCACTTGAAATTGTTGTTGACCTTGGTCTTAGCAACTTCATTGACAACCGGTTTAGTAATAGCCTTGGAAACATTCGTATTGCTACTAGCCCATTTTACTTGATTATTGGAATTTGTAAACACACCACCTCCTCTTCTACCTTGCTTCTCCCAAGCTAGAGCCTTCTGGTGTGCTTCAGCAACGGATCTTGGATCAAACATATTCACCATATCCTGAATTTGCATTCTCAATCCTCCAACAAATCTAGCTGTCAGCTGTTCCTCTGTTTCCATGATATCATTTCTGGCAATCAACTGATAAAATTCATCTGCATAATCATTTACCGACTTTGTCCCTTGTCTCAAATTCTGTAAGCACTAATACATAAGAGACTGGTAATTATAAGGTAAGAAAGTAGCTTTCATCAACTTCTTCATCTTCTCCCATGACTCAATCTTTGGCTTTCCCATTCTTTTCCGTGTAAGTTTAGTTTGCTGCCACCATGCCATAGCTCTTCCCCTCAATCGTGTAGCAACCAACTTAACTCTACGATGCTCGGGTACTTCCTTGAAGTCAAAAGATTCTTCAACATTTGATAACCAATCCAGAAATTCTTCAGCTACCATTCCACCTTTGAATTCTGGAATTTCAGTCTTCATCCCCGACTCCCATTTACGATCATCTTCTACCTCCCGATAGTGATTTCGTACTTGGTCTCGATCTCGATAATGAACACTACGTCTATCACCATCTTCATCATAATCAAATGTACTTCTGTATCGATCTCGCCCATCAACATCTTTATGATCACGCATATCTCTTCTACTATGTCTTTCAGCATCACAATATGGCTCATCTCCAAACTCACGTGGAGTTCTTCTCTCTTCATTTCTATACTCATGGTGTTCTCGTCTCATTGAAACTGATGATTCCCTTCTATCTCGATAAGACTGTGGTGACACCCTCCTCGCTTCCGTAACCGATGGCGAAACTCTGTTTCCTCCATGGTTCGAGATTGGTGATCTTCTCCGTTGACTTTGATTCATATTGATCATCAATTTCTCCAATCTACCAATACCCTCATCCAACTTCTCATTGAATTTTTTGCTAATTCATTGTTCCATTTGTTCAGCATATTCTCTTTTATACAAATCTTCAACATTTTGACGACGATTAGCGCTTCTCGACAGCATTGTCGAATCTTCAACAAATTCAAACAAACACTTCAACCAAACTTTGACTCGAATTCAACTTAGCTCGGCTCGGCTGAAACTATCACTCTCGGCCTTGATTCAAACTTCAACTCATGGCCTTGATCTACAAAAATGATGCACGCCTCAACTTATAGCTCGGATCTAACTTCAACACTTCAAATCTTCTCCTAATAGGCTCGGCTTAGCTATGATTGGCTAAGTCTAGCTCCGATACCAAACTGGCGCAGCGGATATAACGGTGGACAACAAAATGAAGATTTCGCATCAAACTAACCGATGAAATGATTAGTTGAAACAAGATAGTTCGATGGTTTGAAAATACCGAATGCCCAAATTCGTTGATCTCGAGAGATACTGAATTCTAGCTATCTCCAACACGTTGATCGCGCACGATACCGTGTTAAAAGATCTACGACTCTTCTACGTTGATCTCGCACACGAGATTCTGTGAATCGGCTTCAAATCCATTGATTCGAGCGCACTCAAATAACCGAAAATGGAGAAAGGAGACAATGCTCAACTTCCAATTTTAAAAGAGGCACAAAGCACTCAAACAAAGTTTCATTCAAAATCAACCTGCCCAAAATGATGCAACTCATCCGCTATTTATAGAGTTACAACTCACACAGCCTAGTTTTCAATGACCTAACAAGTGCCGCGACCTACGACCTGGCATAGTTCGGTGACGCGACCTACGACTCATCACCCTATACACGAGTTACATCATACAGTACTGCGACTCAATACTGCGCGACCTAACATGTACATCATTACAACAAATGACTCACGACATAACATATTTACAACACAACACGAGTTAACCAAAATGCGACCTAACACAATACGGCACTAAGCGATTTAACATAATACATACAAAAATGCGACTCAACAAACAGCGGCTTGCTTTATGCGACATAAGGTCGAGCGACCTAAAATGACAGCGGCATATCCTGAGCGACCTAACCCCATATCCTGAGCGACCTAACCCCTTCACGCGAGTTAAGACTTAACTCGTTAGGTCGTTGCGAGTTGCATCTCCCTTCTCTCTTAACACACCATCCCCTAGCTCGTTAAGCCTAGGTCGAGAACGACTCAACCCAAACGTCCTAACACAATGATAGTGTGTCGCCTTATCCTCCACTGCATCTTCCAACTCCTTAGGTCATGGATGACGTAAAGCCTTGTTAGGTCGCTGGCGACTTACGTTAGTAGTAGACTGCGCTGCATCACTAAGGGGCGCTACCCCCGTAACCTAGCCGCATCTTTCCTGTTTGGGCCCTTTTCGGGTTGTGAGGTTCGACGAAGTCTCATGCACAAAGCTACACTTTTCACAAAAGCCATGCTTCGATCAACAAATGATCATCACACTTAGCATGACACATTACCAAATTGGGAATGCATTGTAACGACCCGGTATTTTCAACCATTCGCATCCACACATGTCGGACTTGAATTGCTCAAAATACCGCGTTGTAAATAAAAATTTGGCAATACTCAGCATAAACAATAAATAAATAAACACAGATCACAGACACAGAGTAATATAATGTAGCGGAATAGAAAAATAGTAGTTCATGAAGCTACTATATAAACATCAGAGTTAGAAATAAAATACAACAGAATATCTCAGATGTAGTGAAGTCTCTAGTACGAGCAGATGACTTCTCTAAATCAATCAACTGGAAGGGCTGAAAACGGCATCGATAGTTGGATCCCCAAACGAAGCTCTAAACTCCGAAGGCGAGTCTCAAAAGCTGTATCACTCAGTCTGACCCGAGCGTAAAGCAAAACACAAAACACTCGAGTCGGGATTAACATTCTTATATCAATAAATCCAACTCAAGTGAAATATCAACTAGATTACAAGTAACTCAAAGGATGTTTGGGATAACCATCCTCTAAGGATCTGCAGAACTATCTACAAGGTGGAAATATAAACTATAACACCACGGTCATTCAAATTAATTTATACTTCAAAACCAAAATATCATTTCCCTTTCAAATATATCTATTTTCCAAAATAGTATATATATTAAATAATTTATAAAGTAAAGTATTTGATTTCCTCAACTACACAAATTGATTCCAATCCACTCAAATTCCAAATTCCCATTTATTCAAAGCTCAATTCATTAATTCAATTAAGTTCTCAATAATCATTTAAAATTTTGATATATTCAAAGCTTTAATATTCAACATTTTCAAAGTTAAATCTAAAAGTTTCATATAGATCTTGATTTAGCTTCATTATTATTTAGTCAGGAAATATCCACTTAACAAGTTCAATATCCGTTGAGTAACCTTAGATTACATTTTACAGAATATTTTCTTTCATTTATTTAGACTTAAAATATCCATTTAATCCCTTTTACCAAAACCAAGTTATAAAATCGTATCTCAAATCCCGAATTCGATAATTTCAAATCGATTTAATTGAATATAATTCTTAATTAAATACCATTTCCAATTAATTCAACTTTATCTTCGCAACCTTAACTTATTCAAAATTTTACCAAATCTATTTTGAAATATAAATTTAAATGAATCCTTAAACATATTATATATATTAAATCAATCTCAATTAGATTAAATATTATTATTAGGTCTATACATAAAATTTCCATACTTATACATATAATATTATAAGAATTAGTCTTTATTAAAACTATATTTTCTTTCCAAAACCATAGAAATTATTTTCAAAACATTTATATTGGACCAACGATGTCTGTATATAATTTCGTATCCTATGGTCAAGTGATACGGTGTGACGCCCCACCTCTATACCCACGCTAGCCAAGAACACTCCGGAGTAGTGCTGTCAACTAGCACGGAGAATAAGGCTGTTGAGGAGCGACCATCCATGTAATTGCTTATCACATGGTGGATATAAATAATCTTCGGAAACAAACATAGAAATAATCATATCACAAATCAGTCATAGATATCCATATCACAAAGGCGGAAGAAGATATGAATATATAACTAACACATGAAAGTGTACATCAGAGTAGTGGTCATTAAGATCCACGATAATACAAAAGAATAGCAACACGTGCTATACAAAAGAATACAACTATGAGTCTATATCTCAAGTGTATACAACAAAAACTGCTAATCTAAACAGTTAGCCAAAAGTCAGAGTGATGAATCCCTGGGAAGAAGTCAAGCAGAAGCACCTGTAACATCTCGGTCTGACCCGAGTATTATTTAAGAAAATAATAAACGGATCAGTCTAGCTATAAATATCAGATGACATGATATAACATAAAAGATATGGCATAAACATAAACATCCATAATGACATACCACTATAAGTATGTAAATAATGATCAACAGAAGATCAATCAATAAGAGATAATCAATATCACAAGAATCTTCTCAAAGATTCGAAGAGGGCATCATACCCTAAACTTGTACTCATAACAAGTCAATGACATAAATTCCAGAAATCAACACGAGAAATCCAGAAATCATAAAAAGGGAAAGAGGCCTATCACATGACGGTCCGAAGACCAAGGGGAGCTACCCCGCATGTGTGAATGGAATCACACAGATTGAGGTCAAGACTAACCAAAAAGCAGAAAGGTATGTGTGAATGGAATCACACAAGTGGTGTCTAGTCTAACCTTGCAATGAAAGAGACATCGCGCAATTGCTAGTCTAATTCATAAAGCGATCATCAAGATCAACGAGAAGTGTCAATTACACTAAGCTAGTAAATATAGAAGTTTAGCTTCATGTCCCATAACCACTTGCTTAACTTAAATATTTACGAACAAACTGTAAATCTTCACTAATAAAATTGTCACAAGAGGTTCAATCGAACAAGTCCAAGAATTAACCGACGAAGTGAACGCAAGCGTTTCATACCACTTGTTTTACTAAGTCGTTTAATTATATTTCTCATCCGAGTGAGGTAAAGGCTTGTATATACTAATAGATTGGAAAACGGTTTAAGAAAAGAGCTTTGTTATTAAAAATAGAGTTGAAATTGTTTGTTAAAAGGGTTTTGATATTTACTACTAGTATTGAAACCTTTATATTATAAAGTGACAAAACACATAAGCAAGTGTAGAAACAATCAGTCACAAAGATCGCATACGGAGATGCGAATAAAATCCAAGGAAATCAGCTCAATGTTTTTCAGATAAGATCCCCTACGGAGGGGGGGTCCAAGGGGGGTGGCAACCCCCCAAGGTGGGGGTGCGGGGGCAACGCCACCGCCTACGGGGTTCGACCTAAAGGGATAGGGTCGAGCGACCTAAACGTGTTCGCGACTTAACGAAGAGGGGGTGAGCGACCTATGGTCATAAACGAGACCGAGCGACCTAAGGGAATAAGGGCCGAGCGACCTAGCATTCGAACGACCTAAAAGAGGCGTGGCCTAAAGGAGACGCGACCTAAAAGAGGCGCGACCTAAAGGAGACGCGACCTAAAAGAACATAAGGTCAAACGACCTAACTGTATTGGGTCACGCGACCTAAAGAGAGGCGGCCTAGCGACCTAGAGTGCACACGTCCAAAGGTGGGAACGACCTATCGAGGTAAGGTCCAACGACCTACGACCTAAACAAATAGGCCAAGCGACCTATAGGGTTAACGGTCTAACGACCTAACAGTTATGGAGTCACGCGACCTAACTAAGTACGCGACCTAGTGGGTAAGGGAGTCGAGCGACCTAACTGCATCCAGTGACGAGCGACCTAAGGGAGTCAAGTAGCGAGCGACTTAACTAGTTAACGACTCAAGGGGGTCAACGACCTAAACCCAAACACACGAAAAGTGGCCAGAACGACCTAGGGGTTAACTCACATGCGACCTACGACCTAAGGCCCATGCGACCTACGACCTAACTCCGATACGAGCTAATAAGGCCAGAACGACCTAGGAGCAGAAAATCCACCAAAACGCTAAAAATCGGAGTTTTTCGCCAACCCAATCCAAACCAAATGCAAATATACATGCAAACACGATAGGGATTCGTTCCCAACAGTCCAATATTGATATAGACTAGATTTGTGAGATAAAAATCTCACCTTTGCACTAAAGTTTATGAAGATGAAGCTTGAAAGCAAGGAGAAGCAATCCAAAGCTTGAATCCAATATCTTCTACTTGAATTTGGAGTTGAATGTTGGATTTGCAATTGAATTTGAGCTTGGAGTTTTAATTTCCCATTCTCTTCACCATTAATGCCAAAGCTTGAGTTAGTTAGGAAATTTATGAAGAGTGAGGAGAAGAGGGTTGGAACTTGGGCTTAATAGGCTAAACTAACCCAAAGTCCAAAGCGGGAAAAGTTAGTGAAATTGCTATAACTCCAAACCTATCCATGTTTATACTTAAAAAATTGTAAACGACATTTTGAACTCAATGGAAGTGGTCTCGAGTCCTAATTTGACCGTTTGCAAAAAGTAGCTTTTCGGACCAAAACCCGATTAACGAGTTAATATTTAAATACAAACTCGATAAATATGCGGGTTGTTACATACGGATATTTATTATTTCAATCCGTAATTTAAATATATACGGGTATATATCATTTCGACCCGTAATCCCAAATTCAATTCAAATGAAAATCGCTTGGGTCTATCATTTCAACCCATAACGATTTTCTCCTATTCTATAGTCCGTTCGGGTATGTATCATTTCAACCCATAGTGAATTCTATACTAACAGGGAACTTGCAGAGTGATAACATAAAATATAAAATATTACAACAGGCATGTATCATCAATAACAATATAATATAAACAACCGGATATGGGTCATATCCCACTGGTGAACAGTTACAGATAATAGCATATAAAACTATTTATATAACTAACAACGGCCTATTTCAGTTGTCGTTTTAATTTAAATCAAATTTAATAAATATAAGAACGTTAATCGTGAGTGATTGCTCACCTTTCGAGGCTAGAGAGATTCGACACATAAATGAGCTACTAAATCCAAAGCAATGCAAGATGGATATGATTTGATGTAGAAAACAGGCACGACGGAGAAGGCTGATAATGGGAAATCGATGAGAACGATTGAATTAGTTTTGATATAACGGAACTATTTCATTTTATATATTATTATTTGTTTCTAAAATAATTTCAAACATATATTTTCAAATCCATATCATGTCCCAAATTTTTTAATTTAAACAAAACTCAATATACAATGTTTATACAATTCATACATTTCCTTTAAATTTCCTTCAATCCATCTTAAACGCTAACACTAATATAAGTTTAAAACCCGACCCAACATATATGCAGATAAATACAAATCCATATGCAACAATATATATATATAGTCTTCCCATGAAATCAATATTAAATTTTTAAGACGAATGTTGAAATAAAAATCATTGTTTACATTTAAAACGCCTAAACAATTTAGATGTTGAAAATAGTACATATATTAAAATACTTTATATAGTTTTTATATTAAAATAATTTGTATATAAATTCAAAGTTTTAAACACATATTAAATTAAATATATATCTAAAATCATCGTTTTTGAAAAAAATAACATGTCTACATAATATACTTTATATAATACTTATAAATATGCTGCCTAACACAAACAGATACTTTAAACAAATATATTTCCAAATAAGCTAAAATATACACAATAGGTTGAACCCATGTTAACAACTTTACTAAACGCTTAACTTATATGATTATAAAATAATTGGTTATATGATTTACATACTTGATTATGTATGCATAACAAAATATACCGTAAGCTTTTCATATTATGTTTTAAGCCTGTATATGCATGCACTATATAACTATATACTGCTAATACAATTTTTATAGCTTAAGTAAACTTATAAAAACAATGTAACTAATAGATTTGTAGGCTCATATAAAACTTATACCTACCTATATTTTATTTCACTTTAATTTTATTTTATTTTTTATTTTTAAAACACACGTACACGTTAAAAATCAACTTATATATAACTATATTGTTCATACTATAACTTATAGATATAAAAACTTATAGATGTAAAACAACAAACCTATTTAAGCAAGATCAGATAACAGATTTATATACACTTAAGGATATATATACCTTTAAATAAAAGAGAGGACAAAGGCCGAAAGTGGCGGTGGTGGAGGGGCGCAGGCCTGTCGTGGTGGTGAAGAGCCGAGCACTTGATGGAGTGAAACAATGGAAACAAAAGAAAAATAAGAAGAAGAAAAAGAAAAGAAATAAGAAAAAAAATAAATGCAGCCATTTACCTACATGAGAAGCTTCACACGCAAGAGAGGAGATGAAGGCCAAATAATATGCGGTGGGTATTTGTGTACATGGGTTTTGAATATTTATTAGGGAAGCTTGCATTGATTAAGTGGGAGAAAGGCAAGAAATTTTGTTTAAAGTGGCAAGAGAAAATTTAGGCATTCATTTCTATTAAATATACAAAAGCAAATGGAAAGAAACAAAAGATTTTGAAACGGCTAGTGTAAATCAAAGATTATATTACTATTAAATACGGAGACGCAAATGAAAGTGGAAAGTTTTGCACGTGATTTGTAAGGAAGGAAATCATATTTGAACGGCTGTTGATTTATTTTTAACAGCTAAGATATGAAGTTAAAGAGTGCGTATAATAGATGCCATAATTAAAACGAAATGTACACCCAAATTAATTAACAAAGTAACGTAATTTTAAATCTATTCGTTTCTTATTTATTTAGTAAATATGCTAAAGAATATATCAGGATATAATGTACCATTTTAGCGCCAAATAAATTAATTAAGAACGGACATAAACGTACCAATTTAAAACGTATAATTTATTGCCTTTTTACAACATTATTTATTACTTAATTTAAAAGTATATAACCCATATAAGTAAAACAACATCGAAATAAATGTTGTAAATATATATATTTTATACAAAAGATTTGAAGTTAGAATTTAGAATTTAAAATTTCAATTAGTGTCAAAATTTAACCAAAATCTACCATTACAGAAATTGTTTATATTTATTTAAAATAGGGCAAATTAATTCAAGAAATTTTAAAAATTCAAACTCCTTTAAACAATTAAACACCAAGGTTTTTTTTAAAATAAAATATATGCATAACATATCATGTTACACAAATTAGAACATGAATTTACGAACAAAAAATAATATTTATATAAATTAAAATAAACAAATTTGTTAAATATAACAATTTACACACAATATTGTAAATAGCATAACTTTCACAATATTAATCCGATTTCAACGAAACGAAAAGCAATATTCTTGAAATTAAATCTATTTTCATAATAAAAGATAAAATTTCAAAAATTCAAATATTTAAGTTTTAAATTTAAAGTCAAAGTTTGACTAGTTTGACCAAAAATCCAAATTTTTGGAATTATTCCATTTATTAAGGTTTGGAATTATAATTCACACAAAATCAAAATTTATATGTAGAATAACAAAATTTATCCATTTTAATATTATTAAGTTTTTAAATTTGGAATTTCAGTTCAAATAAATAAAATATAAAATTAAAATAAACATAAAATATAGGGTTGTTACACACTCGCCCACTCAAATCTTTTCGTCCTCGAAAAGGAACGAGGTATGGAAAGCACAGAAAAAATAGAATGAAATAGGACTAAGACAAGATGACAAGAAGATTAAAATTATACCTGATAACTGTTGTTATAGGTAAGTTTATCAAGGTGGAAAGTAGGAAAGGATAGAAAGGAAAAATAGGTTGAATGACAAGGATGAACCATTATTTTAAAATTATATAAATTTCAATTAGAAAGGTAAAATAAATGATCAAAATATCCTTTATATGACACTTTATCAAAATACTTTTATAACTCGATGTCTTAACAAGTTTATCCTTGTTCCTATAGACTCTGGCAGTGCATTGATCAGGCGCAAAGCTAGAATTCTCTAGGCACTTAGTAGACTTGTTTCAACACCCAGTGAAAATACTTGAAAAACTTTTAAAAACATATATGGAAAGTACAATCCAAACAAAAAAACCAAACCATTTGTCCAACAATGGATTGCAGATACACAAAGGTTACGCCTGAATCCCCCAGGAAACATCTGTATCCGTAAGCTTTCTCAGCCCTGCGAATTTCGCCATGATGACTAGTAGACCACAGATACACAAGGTTACACCTGAATCCCCCAGGAAACATCCATATCCGTAATCTTTCTCAGTCCTGCGGATTTTGCTACTAAAAACGACCTACGTAGATCACAGGATACACAACGGTTACGCCTGGATCCCCCAGGAAACATCCATACCTCTGGGCCATCTCAGCCAGGAGGATTACGCTACGTAGTCGCACCATGGAAAAAAAACCATGTGTTACGCCACGGTGGGACACTCGAGTATCACATCCAGAAAACCAAAATCAGAGAGAATAATATCGATAGAATAAATCCAAGATATGGCCACAAATCAGATATCAAGCAGAAGGCACTTTCCGTATCTTTACTTCGAAAATATGTATCATATAGTACCTTTTAAAATCACTTTCAAATATCATACTTATATAAAGTCCAGTATATATAAGATTTCATTTCCAAATCGAATACTTTCCAAAATAAATAGTATATCAAATCACACTTATATAGATTTCGATTATATATGATTTCACTTTCAAATTGAGTACCTTTTTAAATCATAGTTTTCAAATCAACTTCATACTTGTAAAAATCAAATTTATACAATTTCGACAACTCCGAAATCAAGTATTTAGTAAAACAAGTTCTTAATTTCAATTCATTTCAATATCAGTTCAGTTTCAAAAATCAAAATGATTTCACCAAATTATTTCTTCCAAATCAAATATCTTCGGTTTCAAAGTTTTCAAAATCATAAGTTTAGCACATAATTCAAATTTTCAAATTAACATAATTTAGGTCAAACAAAATTCATTTCCAAAACATCATGTAAATACTGGGTTTAAATTTCAATCTATTTTCGAAACCAGATATTTTTTCAAAATCAATTTTTACCCCAAATTGGTTACTATGTTTTAAAACCATCTCTTTTAAAACCTTTAAACTATTTATTTCAATTTACCATTGGAAAGATTATTATTTTAAATATATATATATATATACACTTTATTCAAAACGTTTCAAATCTATATTTCCTACTAGTATAATTCAAAATAGTCTGATTCATTTACTTAACAAAGAAGTTTCAAACTTATTTGAATCATATTAAAACATACAAAACTAATCTTATATACTTATCAAATACTTTATGCTTTCCAAAATTACTTATCTTTGAAAAGTTAACCATGATTTGGAAGCGCTCGATCCTTCAAAATAGTCGAAGAAATCATATTTTCAATCCATGAGTTGGAAATCACCAACAAATCAATAAATCAAATTTCAAAAGGTAGGGTTATACCAAATCAAATACGAAATTCGAGGATCGAACACCAGCTTACTTCAAATCGTTTCAAATATAAATACATATATCTTTTGAATATCGAATTATACTTCGGAATTGGAAATCAAAATCGGTTTCACAAAATCACTCGCATAGTGAAGCTATTAAAGTGGCGTCTCCTCCACTTTGAAACTGAAAATCAATGTCGATGATGCGTGCACTCATCACCGAAATTATTCTCTAGTGACATAAGTGAGTTCTGGACTTCTATTTTCTTAAAACTTCTTTGAAATTTCTTTGAAATCATTGGAACTCATTTGAGTCATCTGAAACACTTCTTATTCAGAAAATACTTTCAAATCATAGTATTATATATTTTCAAAAATCTTAAAACCAATTTCAGAACACCGGAATTCAATCTCTAGAATTTCAATTTAAAACCCTTCGGTTATAATTTAATTTTATATAAATCCATTCCTATATAATCTTCAAAATTTCAAAATATAGACAAAACCCGATTTTCAAAGGATGATTCAAGAATGGATTTCAAAACAACGATAGAGATTTAAATTAGAGGAACCCTAATCAATAGAATCTTGATTCGAAGATAGACTCTATCGAAGATGAGATAATTAAATTACAAAATAGAAGATGGATATACTGCTATAAATCACGGACGGCCTTAACCAGGTCAACAGTGACTTCAGAAATATGATCGATGCGGAATTCCAAGGCAAATCGACATTCTATCGCCAGATATAGAATTCGGCATAACCAGAGATAGCAGCATCTAAACCGAGGATATATAAATCTACGGTGAATCGATGCTATTGTAAAGGAGTTGCAACCCTTTACAAATCATTCAGTGGAGCTATGGGATACTCCAGAATTTAGAAAATACGAATAGGGAAAGACAAGAATGGACTTGGAATAGAGGGCAATGTTCCAAAATTCAAAGGAAACCAAATCAAATAGGAAGAGATTCAAGCTCGAACGAAAGTGATTCTGTAAATAAATTTACCATATATGCTAAGTGTGCATAGAACCAAAGCTCTGATACCAACTGTAACTACCCAGGATTTTCAACCATTCACATCCGCACATGTCGGACTTGAATTGCTCAAAATACCGTATAGTAAATAAAAATTTGGCAATACTCATCATAAACAGTAAATAAATAATCACAGATCACAAACTCAGAGTAATATAATGCAGTGGAATAGATAAATAGTAGTTCATGAAGCTACCATATAAACATCAGAGTTAGAAATAAAATGCAACATAACATCTCAGATGCAGTGAAGTCTCTAGTACGAGCAGATGACTTCTCTGAATCAATCAACAAGAAGGGCTTAATTCAGAATCAATAGTTGGATCCCCAAACGAAGCTCCAAACTCCGAAGGTGAGTCTCAAAAGCTTATACTATCTACAAGGTGGAAATATACACTATAACACCATGGTCAATCAAATTAATTTATACTTCAAAACCAAAATATTATTTCCCTTTCAAATATATCTATTTTCCAAAATAGTATATATATTAAATAATTTATAAAGTAAAGTACTTGAAATTTCCTCAACTACACAAATTGATTCCAATCAACTCAAATTCCAAATTCCAATTTATTCAAAGCTCAATTCATTAATTCAATTTAGTTCTCAATATGTAACGACCCGTAAATTTTCGATAATTAAAATAGCTAATTTAATAAGATTTCATGATTTAGTGTTAGAAAAAAAATTGTAAGTCGTTTGGAATAATAATAAATGTTGAATCCATTGGGTTTAGTATGATTAAAAATGATTTGTAAAATTTTATTTTATCATATGAAAGTTATAGTGATGTTACAGAACTTTTAAAACTGAATTTAAAATTTATTTGTGAAAATTGAATATTTTAATATTTAATTATCGACTGGAAAATAGCCAATTTTTGAACAGTCTCAGAATTGGACAAAACTAGTTCCATTGGATCCGTAATAGTTAGTTATTATCGGATTTCAATTTTCGTAGCAATCGGAGTTGTCGTTTGACCGTGGCAGCTCGAAACGCGTTGAAATTGTTTTAATATTAATTTGGCGAGTTAAAATAGTCATTTTTCAAACGGTCTCGGATTTTGACGAAACTAGTTTCATTGGATCCGTAATGTGATATTATTGTAAGGTTTCAAATTTTAAGTCAAACGGATTTACCGTTTGTCCGGGGCAAGCCAAAACGCATAGAAAATCGTTTAATCAGTTTAATTTAAAATTGATCGTTTATTGCCGTAACTCACACATACGATCGAATTAGCTTCCGACACACGTTCCATTGCGTTCGGAACGTGGGGTAAACCTTAGAAACGCCTGCCGGCACGCTTCGTTTGGAGTTCGAAAATTTTTCGGTGAATAGTGTTTTTGCAATTTTCTATAAAAGGACCCATCCTCTTTCATTTGCTCCAAACCCTAACTCATTTTGACCAGCCGCCACTTTCATTTCAATGGCCTGAAAATTTCGAAACTTCCTCCTCATTTTCCTCTCAATCCATCAACAATTAGCAAAAACTTTCAACTACAAAGTTGTAGAGCACGATGAAAGCTTCAAATCCATACGGAGATGATCGAAAACGGAGCCACGGATCAACGGGAAATCGTGTTGGAAGGAGCTGCGTTTTTCACGCAATTCGAGGCAGAGGATGAGGCCGAGCTTGGAGCTATTTGTGGTGAAGGTGGAGTAAGGCGGTGGCTTCGAAGTGGTGTAACCTGATCAACTTCCCGACGTTCGTGGTGGCCGCGATTTGGAACCCTAGGCCGCGTTTGATGGGTTCTATGTTGCGTCTCTAACCTGTAGAAGTAACGTGAGAGAGGAAGAAGGAAGGCACGCTTCAGATGTGAGGTAAAAGGAATGAATGGCCTGATTTGTTTCAGGGTAAAATTAAAATAAAATTGTGAATTTATATATATATTAATTCGTTCAAACTTTAAAGATGCATAACTTTTGCATACGAGGTCGAAAACGCACGAAACTTTTTGCGTTGGAATCGTATAGATGAGCTCTACGCGATGCAACTGGATTGGAATCATTTGGAGCTAGAGAAAATTTTGGGTTAAATCGAACGTCGTTCGATTTGATTTAAAATCGTAAAATCAAGGTGAGTGTTTTATAACGCTCACACCGTACTAAATACTTTTATGCTAGTTAAATTGACATTATGAAGTGATATGAATTTTATTGTCGTTGTTTGATACAAATTTAATTGTCATATAGCTTGTTATTTGAATTAACCGTTGGAAAATTAAATTGACAGTTAAATTGAAATCGAAATTGAATTGCGATTTACTTACCTGACATCGATAACTATGAAATTGCCATGAATTGTATTGCTTATTGGATGATGTATTTCGATGGATGCTATTGGTTGATATTTGAGTGTTTGGATGTTTATTTGCTTATATATATCCTGTTATGCATACATATGATACTGTGATTTAATTTAAGTAATATATATTCATCCCTAACATTTAATTGAAATAAATAATTACTTGGCCATAGGATAGAAAATTATATACGGACACCGAATTGGCTAAATTAAAAATTTTAAAAATCGTCGATTTGAAATTTGTTTAAATGTTTTGATTTAAAAGTTATAAATAGAAATCAATTTATAGACGTCGAATTTATCGAAAATTTGAGTTTGGAATGTTGAAATTTATTTTGGTTAAAAGAAATTGTTAAAAAAATTAAGTGGAGACTTTGGAATTTAAAATCAGGATATGATTGAATTTCGAAATTGATTTGTTTAAAGATTTAACCTTAATTCGAGCTTTGAATATTACTAAGTAAAAGTGATATAAAAATGATATTTTGAAATCGAGCTTGGAATTGAACCATATTTGAAATTTGGATTTAAACTTGAATATTGATGGAAAATTTGTTAAGTGTTATAAATGGATATTTTGAAACCAAGCTCCAAATCGATAAAAAAATTGAAATTGAATAAATTGAAGGTGAATGTAGAATTGAATTGATTTGAAGTTAAAGTTGACGTTGTTTTGAATTGAAATCGAAATTAAATCGGTAGAATGGAAATTGGAATTGATTTGAATTGGGAAGTTATAAATTGAAATGGATTGGTTTTGAAGCTGTTTTATTTTGTTTTCCAAATTTACCGGTTATATAAACCATTTTTGAATACTTAAACTATTTTAATCTATTTTAAATCTACTTAACCCGATTTAAATTATTTTAAACTAATATATCTATTTGAAATCCATTTTAAGATTTTAAGCATTTTTAACTATTTTAATTATTTAAAACTACTTTAAACTACTTAAAACTATTTTCTAAGATTCCAAAGTGGTTAATAAGGTGGAATGTTTATATTTAAATCATGAATTTAAATACGAATTGAGTTAAATGAAGTTGCAACCTAAATTGAAATTTGAAATGATTTTGAAAACGAAATAGGATATTGAGACGAAAAAATGATTTTTGAAAGGAACCTTATATTTTGAATGGCTATGTCGATATTTGAAATGGATTTGATTTTTGAAGCGAATATGATATTTTGATATCAATTATGAATCGATTTGAAATGTAAAAGAGCCAACGGTGTAATAATACGTAGTTATTAAAGAGACCGGGATCGGATATGGACATACTCTCTGTCGATACCGAAAACCACTTTAATAACTATTATACGCGGAGTGTTGATCCAGAATGAAGTGGATGGTTTGGTGAACGCGTTGACTGAAGAAAGAGAACGATTATTGGATGACCCCTGACATGACTAAAACAGGAGCCGCGCCGGGCCATTGAGGTTCGCCACCTCTAGCGGACACACTTCTTCGATACCATATCTATTACATTTGTGATGCGATTTGGGTGCACCCCTTGATTTGGGAGTGTTGTTTCGCGGTGTTGGGGTAGCTGCTGGCTATGCCCAACATCAGTCCGGATCACGCAACTACTAGTATCCTAGTTGGTATTGCCTCATGTACCTTGTCATACTGATTATCCTATTCGCGACCACTACGTTTTTGATTTGTACCTTGAGTATATGGATTGCCCTCTGGTGACTTCCGGTTTTGGGGAAACTACGGTCTTGTATATGCTTTTGGGAATATAAAAATGTGTTAAGGGTGATTATGGTAACGCCTTAACGCTATTTTGATACTTTATATTACTGATAGGCATTATCTACTTAGCGTATATTACTACATAGTATATAGTTTCACGGATCCTTGAGAGATGGAAATCCCGTAACATCTCTTGAGTTATTGCACGCACGTTGACACTGGATAGGAGATGTCAAACCCCGTAAACATCTCCGACGCCGTTACACTCATATTTATTTACGATTGATTTAACTTTCATGAGGATATTTAGTCCTGACTCGGGTGTTTTGTCTTTTCATTACGCTCGGGTCAGACCTGAGTTTTCAGTTTAGGTTGAAGATCATTTCCTTGGAGGACGGAGACGAAGATATGGTATATTATCTACTACTATTATATTCATTCCATTCCGCTGCATTGTTGCATGATATTTGCTGTGTATGTAACTCTGATAAATGTTGTATAATAATAATCAAATGTATTCATTTCAAATGTATTCATTTAATTAACAGCTTCATGAACTGTTATTTTATTATTATACTTTAGCCTTCCGCTGTGAGATTCTGTGTTGTTTCATTTCCTTTATTTCCCTTCCTTTTCTTTTCTTAATTACCCCAATAACTATCTGTCCTTTTAATGGTTTGGAATCGACATGGGTATTTGATCGTCAGTTTAAACTGTCCAAAAAGGCGGGTCGTTACACAATAACCATTTAAACTTTCGATATATTCAAAGCTTTAATATTCAACATTTTCAAAGTTAAATCTTACAGTTTCATATAGATCTTGATTTAGCTTCATTATTATTTAGTCAGAAAATATGCACTTAACAAGTTCAATATCTTTTAAATAGCCTTAGATTACATTTTACGGAATATTTCCTTTCATTTATTTAAACTTAAAATATCCATTTAATCCCTTTTACCAAAACCAAGTTATAAAATCACATCTTAAATCCCGATTTCGATAGTTTCAAATCGATTTTATTGAATATAATTCTTAATTAAATACCATTTCGAATTAATTCAACTTTATCTTCTCAACCTTAACTTATTCAAAATTTTACCAAATCTATTTTGAAATATAAATTTAAACGAATCCTTAAACATATTATATGTATTAAATCAATCTCAATTAGATTAAATATTATTATTAGGTCTATACATAAAATTTCCATTTTTATACATATGATATTCTAAGAATCGGTCTTTATTAAAACTGTATTTTCTTTCCAGAACCATAGAAATTATTTTCAAAACATTTATATTGGACCAACAGTGTCTGTACATAATTTCCTATCTTATGGTCAACTGATACAGATATTTATTATTTCAATCCGTAATTTAAATATATACGGGTAGATATCCTTTCGACCCGCAATCTCAAATTCAACTCAAATGAAAATCGCTTGGGTCTATCATTTCAAACCATAATGATTTTATCCTATTCTATAGTCCGTTCGGGTATGTATCATTTCAACCCATAGTGAATTCTATACTAACAGGGAACTTGTAGAGTGATAATAGATAATATAAAATATAAAAACAGGCATATATCATCAATAACAATATAATATAAACAACAGGATATGGTGTCATATCCCACAGGTGAACAGTTATAGATAATAGCATATATAACAATTTAAATAACTAACAACAGTCTATTTCAATTGTCGTTTCAATTGAAATCAAATTTAATAAATATAAGAACGTTAATCATGAGTGATTGCTCACCTTTTAAAGCTAGAGAGATTCGACACGGAAATGAGCTACTAAATCCAAAGCAATGCTAGATGGATATGATTTGATGTAGAAAACAGGTACGACGGACAAGGCAGATAATCGGAAATCGATGAGAAAAATTGAATTAGTTTTGATATAACGGAATTATTTCATTTTATATATTATTATTTGTTTCTAAAATAATTTCAAACGTATATTTTCAAATCCATATCATGTCTTAAAATTTTTAATTTAGACAAAACTCAATATATAATGTTTATACAATTCATACATTTCCTTAACATTTCCTTAAATCCATCTTAAACGCTAACATAATATAAGTTTGAAAAGCGACCCAACATATATGCATACAAATACAAATCCATATGCAACGATATATATATATTTTCTTCCTATGAAATCAATATTAAATTTTTAAGATGAATGTTGAAATAAAAATCATTGTTTGCATTTAAAACGCCTAAACAGTTTAGATGTTGAAAATAGTACATATATTAAAATATTTAAATAGTTTATATATTAAAATAATTTGTATATAAATTCAAAATTTTAAACACATAATAAATTAAATATATATCTAAAATCATCATTTTTGAAAAAAATAACATATCTACACAATATACTTTATATAATACTTACAGATATGCTGCCTAACACAAACAGATACTTTAAACAAATATATTTCTAAATTAGCTAAAATATACACAACAGGTTGAATCTATGTTAACAACTTTACTAAACACTTAACTTATATTATTGTAAAAATAAATGGTATATGATTTACGTACTTGATTCTGTATGCAAAACAAAATATACTGTGAGCCTTTCATATTATGTTGTAAGCCTATATATGCATGCACTATATAACTATATGCTGCTAATACAATTTTTATAGCTTAAGTAAACTTATAAAAAAAATGAAACTAATAGATTTGCAGGCTCATATAAAACTTATACCTACCTATATTTTATTTCACTTTAATTTTATTTTATTTTATTTTATTTTTTATTTTTAAAACACGCGTACACATTAAAAATCAACTTATATAGAACTATACTGTTCCAACTATAACTTATAACATAAAAACTTATAGATATAAAACAGCAAACCTATTTAAGCATGATCAGATAATAGATTTATATACACTTATGGATATATATATATATATACCTTTAAATAAAAGAGAGGAGCAAGGCCGAAAGTGGTGGTGGTGAAGGGGCGCAGGCCTGTCGTGGTGGTGAAGAGCTGAACACTTGATGGAGTGAAACAATGGAAACAAAAGAAAAACAAGAAGAAGAAAGAGAAAAGAAATAATATAAAAAATAAGTGCAGCCATTTACCTATAGGAGAAGCTTCACACGCAAGAGAGGAGATGAAGGCCAAATAATATGCGGTGGGTATTTGTGTAAGTTGGTTTTGAATATTTATCTGGGAAGCTTGCGTTGATTAAGTAGGAGTAAGGCAAGAAATTTTGTTTAAAGTGGCAAAAGAAAATTTAGGCATTCATTTCTATTAAATATACAGAAGCAAATGGAAAGAAACAAAAGATTTTGAAACGGCTAGTGTAAATCAAAGATTATATTCCTATTAAATACGGAGATGCAAATGAAAGCGGAAAGTTTTACACATGATCTGTAAGGCAGGAAATCATATTTGAACGGCTGTTGATTGATTTTTAACTACTAAAATATGAAGTCAAAGAGTCCGTATAATAGATGCTATAATTAAAATGAAACGTACGCCCAAAATAATTAACAAAGTAACGTAATTTTAAATCTATTCGTTTCTTTTTTATTTAGTAAATATGATAAAGAATATATCAGGAAATAACGTACCATTTATAGCACCAAATAAATTAAACAAGAACGGATATAAACGTACCAATTTAAAACGTATAATTTATTGCCTTTTTACAACAGTATTTATTACTTAATTTAAAAGTATATAACCCATATAAGTAAAACAATATCGAAATAAATGTTGTAAATATATATATTTTATATAAAAGATTTGAAGTTAGAATTTAGAATTTAAAATTTCAACTAGTGTCAAAATTTAACCAAAATCTACCATTAAAGAAATTGTTTATATTTATTTAAAATTGGGCAAATGAATTCAAGAAATTTTAAAATTCAAACTCCTTCATATAATTAAACACCAAGGTTTTTAAAAAATAAAATATATGCATAACAAATCATGTTACACAAATTAGAACATGATTTTACAATCAAAAATTATTATTTATATAAATTAAAATAAACAAATTTGTTAAATAAAGCAATTTACACACAATATTGTAAAAAGCATAACTTTCACAATATTAATCCAATTTCAACGAAACGAAAAGCAGTATTCTTGAAACTAAATCTGTTTTCATAATAAAAGATAAAATTTCAAAATTTCAAATATTTTAATTTTAAATTTAAAGGTCAAAGTTTGACCAATTTGACCAAAAATCCAAAATTTTGGTATTATTCCATTTATTCAGGTTTGGAATTATAATTCACAAAAAATCAAAATTTATATTTAGAATAAAAAAATTTATCCATTTTAATAAATAAAATAAAGTTTTTAAATCAAAAATTTCAATTAAAATAATTAAAATAAAAACAAAATACAGGGTTGTTACACGTATCACTAGTAAATATCAACTACATAACCTCTACGTCTCAGAGAAAGGTGTTAAGCTAATAGAATAAATTCTCCGCCACCAAACAGAAATGTATTTGATAGAAACCGGTTTTACATCTCAAAGTCTAATGTTAGACAAACAAACATACAAGTCCGTTCCGGGTTCGAACGGAACGAAGGCACCTCAAAGATGCCCTTGCAAATTCGGGTATCCACAATCCCGATCTGATTCCCCATCACATACAAAGATCTCTATATCGGAGCAAGTCATTGCAGAGTCATTCGATAGGTAATCCTTTCATTTCCGAAAATACTCGGTCTTCACCACCGTCTTTAAATGCAATCCGTTTTGTCGTATCACTATTCGGAATGGGTTTTATGACATAAAAACCTTTCCGGCTAAACCGAATAATGAGCGCTTGTTTTAAAAGCATATGGATATATTGGGATCCTAGTTAAGTCACAACTTATTTCCCAAAACCTTCTTTTGAATGGTTTAAACAAATTTCCACTTTAATCTTTTAAACAAAAGATTCATCCTTAAGATCCTCTTCAAATTTGAAAACAAGGTTCACCAATCTTTAACAAAGATTCATTCATAGCTTTCAAAACTACGTCAATTTCAAATTTTGAAATCCTTTCAACAAAAACTAGAAGTTCTTTCTTTATATGAAAGCAATTATCTTTTGAAAAGAAACACTTTTCATTTCGGGAAAAATCCAATTATATTTACTCAAGTTATAGCCTTTCAAAGTATACATTGGAAAATCATCGAACTGCCGTATTCCTGGCAAGTTCTATTTGAATTAAATTTAAATTCCAAAAATAATTTATTCAATATACTTCAAAATGGTTTAAAATCCATATATATATATATATATATTGTATAACTTGTATAACTCTTTCAACCCATAATTTCCAAAATAATTTTAAAACTTACACAAGATATATTATATCCAAACTAAATTTCAAATTTCAAAACTTACTTTTGAAAAGATTTTCATATTCAACCCAATTCCATTTCCAAAACCATTTGGATTCAAAATTCAACTTTTAAACTTTTCACCACTAAAATAAAGTAATATTAAATTCAAAATATCTGTAACTTAACCAATTTCCTCGTGAAATCCATATTTTTGTATGTGTGTGTGTTGTAGTCCAGGGGTTTTACACACAACAATAGAATATCACAACCATAATCAATTCAAGCACAATAATATCGATAACCGGTGTAACCCTATAACGCTTATCTTCATCCACAGATAAACAAGTAATATCGTCACAGATGAACAAATCACAGTTCACAGCTTAATAGAACATCACACAACAGAGATATCAAACAATTTAAAGCATTCAATATAATCCAAACATCCATAAGTAAGATCGATTAATCACCTGATTAATTTAAATCCGATTAATTACTTATGAATAAATTACTAATCCTGGTTAATTAACATTAATTAAATACAAACCATTTTGATTAATTGTCCTTTAGTCATTCATTAATTAACCTTTAATCATTTATTAATTAACCTTTAATAATAAATTAATCAACCTTTAATTATTAATTAATCAATCTCAATTAATAAATCAATCAACCTTTGATCGTTAAATAATTAACCCTTAATCATTTAATTATTCTTTAATTAATTATACTCAAATTATATTAATTAATTAACCCTTAATTAATAAATCATCCCTTAATCACTTTCTTTAATCAATTAACCTTTATATTAATTAATTATCCCCTAATTAATTACCTTAATTAATTAATCCCATAAATTAATTATCCTTTAATTAATTATTGTTTAATCACTTGATTTATCAACCTTTAATAATTAATAAATTATCCTAAAGTACTTTCACTAAGTAATTATCTTTAAGTAATTAATTAACCTTAATTACTTACACTAATTAATCTTAATTAATTAATTATCCTTAAATGTAATTACATAAAGTAATTAACCCATAATTACATTAAGCAATAACCTTTTACTATTTACATAATTTCTGTTAGCGCCAAAATTATTCACTAACACCCAAATGTAAATGAAAGCACCAACTAATAGTCATAGATAACAGATAGAGTGTATGTAGAGAGTGTAAATATGAAGAATAGTCAAAATTAAAAAGAAAGTAGTAAAAACACAGAATTTATAGTGGTTCAGCTGACTCCGGCCTACATCCACTCTAGAAACTTCCTTTTTATTGATGTTAGAATCAATTACAGTTACAAAATGGTAGAGTAACCTTAGCCCTAGGAAATAGAAAGCAAGAGAGTAGAAAGAAGAAGACTATTTTCTGAACCCCCACATGAAGTATATATAGCTAAATCGTGAGTTGTTGGGCTTTCTGAGTAGCCTTGCCCATCAGGTCCATAGCCACACTATCTTGCCGAGCCACACTATCGTGCTGAGCCACACCGTCTTGCCGAGTCACATCGTCCTGCCGAGCCGCAATCCTGCCGAGACGCAGTCCTGCAGTCTTGCAATCCTGCCGAACCACATTCCTGCCGAGCCACATTCCTGCCGAGCCGCAATCCTGCGGAGCAGCAATCCTGCCGAGCCATAGTCCTACCGAGCCGCATTCCTGCCGAGTCGCATTCCTGCTGAGCCGTAATCCTGCCGAGTCTAATCCTGCCGAGCGGTAATCCTGTCGAGCCGCATTCCTGTCGAGCCGCATTCGTACTGAGCGGTAAGCCTGTCGAGCCGCATTCCTGCCGAGCTGTAATCCTACCGAGCCGCATTCCTGCCGAGCTGCAATCCTGCCTAGCCGCAATCCTACAGAGCCGCATTCCAGCCGAGCCGCATACCTTCCTAGCCACAATCCTCCTGTCGAGCCGCCCAGTCCTGCCGAGCCGCACACCTGCCGAGCCGCACAATCCTGTCGAGCCACACTCCTGCACTCCTGCATTCCTAAAGTCGTGCAATCCTGTTGTCCTGCAATCCTGTCGAACGACCCACATCTTCCACGCCGAACCATCCATGCCAAATGTCCTTCATCTTTCAGGCCGAGCCATCTATGCCGAACGACCCTGATCTTAACACAATGTCGAGCGACCTTGCCGAGTGAAGTATGCCGAGCGGCATATGCAGAGTGAAGTATGCCGAGCGGCATATGCTGAGTGACGTATGTCGAGCGGCATATGCTGATGCTGAGGGAGGTATGCTGAGTGAGGTATGCCGAGTGGCACCTATGACGGGTGACAATGCCAAACGACCCTCGTCTTCCAGACCGAGTTGTCCATGCCGAACGACCCACAACTTCCAGACCGAACGACATATCCAAGTGGGCTTCATCCTTTTAAACTGAATCCATCATATTGCAGCCTCGATAATCGTGAAGTTGGTTAGGTTGAATCCGCATGTTTATGGCCTTGACAAAAGGCGGGTTAACATTTGCCCCACAAAACATGTTGCTGTTGGAAGGTGTGTTTTGAATAGTCTCAAACATGATATTCAAAGTCCATGATACATTCTTGATCGAATCTTGCGATCTATCCAGACTGTTGATGGCCTCTCCGGACCCTTGCCGTGCTCGATCCAAACTTAACGATTGAACAGGAAGAATATAACGTGCTTCGACGAAGCAACCTATCTCATGCGTTCCGGTTCAACGTCTATGAACATTAAGCAATGCCCTGATCTTCCTGGACCGTTGTCATCCTCTCCGGGCTCTTGCTGGATCCCATCCTGTCACTCTTTGGTGAAGGGGAAACAACATTTAGTGAACCGATCCTATCGCTCTCTGGTAAAGCAGCGTCACTTCCTGCACTCCGGTTTAGTGTCCCTGAGCATTAAGTGATGTCATTATCCTCCTGGACCGATGTCAGCCTCTCCAGGCTCTTACTGGATCCCATCCTGTCATTCTCCGCTGAAGGGGAAACAACGTTGAGTGAGCCGATCCTGTCGCCCTCCGGCGAAGTAGCGTCACTCCTTGCACTCCGGTTCAGTGTCCCTGAACATTGAGCAATGTCATGATCCTCCTGGACCGATGTTAGCCTCTCCGATCTCTTACTGGATCCCATCCCGTCACTCTCCAGTGAAGGGGAAATAGCATTGAGTGAGCCGATCATGTCGTTTTCTAGCGAAGCAGCATCACTCCTTGCACTCCGGTTCAGTGTCCTTGAAAATTAAGCGATGTCATGATCCTCCTGGACCGATGTCAGCTTCTCTGGGGTTTTATTGGACCCCATCTTGTCACTCTCTGGTGAAGGGGAAACAACGTTAAGTGAGTTGACATTGTCGCTCTCCGGCGAAGCAACTCACTTCTTGCATGGCGGACCCTGTCTCTCCGAGTAGGGTCATAAAGCGATTAATTTCAAATTGACTTCTAATATTCATCCTTTAACTCTCTGGTCAAAGGTTTATTTTATGAAATTCAAGATCATTTATTAATTTAAAACTCTAAATCTTCAATCAAAAACAAAGGAAATCCTAGATACTGCCTCTCCGGGCAGAGCGGTCTGTTACCATCTCAGAGCATGCCTGGGGATCTCTCTGGTTCCCGTACATGTGTAAGTGGAATAGCCGTTTTATTTTATAATCAAATCTAAAAAGTTTATGTAATCTACCAAAGTTCAAGTCCTGAACTTTGCCCATGCCATCATGATCAATCGATGAGGAGTCGTGATCCCGATCTAGGATTAGTTCTATTAGGTGGAGGCGGTAGTTGCTCAGATCCTACGGCCACTGTCCGATCTTTGGTGTATTGTGGCAATCTACCACTTCTGACATGCTCTTCCACCTCATCCTTCAGATGGCGACATTAATCGGTAGTATTCCCTTCTAGCTCATGGAATAGGAGTACTTTCCACTTCTATGTTCCCGTTCTGTAGGATCTCTCCTAGGTGGTTTTAGATATGGGAGTTGCCCCCGAGTCTCTGTATAAATCTGTTCCAGGTTTGCCTTCAAGTCTGTGTGTTGTCTGAAACTGGGTTCTCGGAATTTCTTCCGTCTGTCAGGACCATCGTATCTGTCGTCCTGCTTTCGCTTGCCTTTGTCAACTCCAGGTAGTTCTTTGGAGGTTCCTTCGCCTTGCACAGTGTTTGTTTCTCTCCTTTTGGCATGCGAATCCTCTAACTGAATGAACCTTTCAGCTTCATGATAGAATTCTCCGAGGTCTTGTGGTGGATCTCTTGCTAGAGAATCCTTAAATTCTATGCCTTCAGTAACCCCTGCTACCGTCGCCATCAAAATCATTGATGGATCCGGGCGATCTACTGAATCCACCGTTGCATTGAATCACAATAGAAAATCTCTTATGAACTCTCCGGTCATCTGCTTCATTGGAGCTAAGGTCGTCACACTCTTAGGTCGTGTCACATGGACCCTAAACTATCTCATGAAGCATTTCACTTGCTCACCCCATGTTCTGATTGATCCATTCTCTAGCTGCCTGAACAGAAGCGCAGCCAAGTCTGTTAGATATAGAGGGAAGCATCGTGCCATCATTTCCCCGGATGCCCCCAGCACTTCCATATCCTGATATATCTGGTAATATGCATGGTTGGGTCTGCTTTCCCATCATAAGGATCCAACATAGGTAACTTGAACTTGGGAGATTCCTTTCATTTTCGAAATTCAGAGTGAACAGACTCCGACTAACTTCCTCTAAGCCTTCGCTTGACAATCCTCCTCGCATAACCCTTTTTATTAATCCAACCATCTGTTCGTGTCCATCCGTGGGTAGTCCGTTGTTTGCATCTCTACCTTGCTCCCCATGTCCTAGTGGGTACTTAGGGTAGTAATCTTCATGTTGGTCATTTACGTTCGCGTTGGCCCCTACTTGCTGAGCTTCATTCACTGCTCTCCCAATATCAAATCCTGGGGATTTGCCCCTGAGCCTTTACTGATTTCCTTCATCCCCCCCAGTCTGATTCTGGTGTTGACCTCCAGAAACTTCTACAGCTCTGGTTCCTTGTTCTGCAATGCCAGCTGCCATTGTTGGTCCATTCCCTTGAATTTGTGCTCGAACATGTCCAACCTGTCGAAGTTGTTTCTGTATCATGTCTTCCTACCTTTTCAGCATCGTCTCCATCTCGTCCCTAGTGATATAGATGAAGCTTGTCCTGCCCCAGCGATAGAGGAGGCCTCTTGACTTTGCTCCTGATTGCTTCTTTCTGTCACTTGCTTCCTTGTTGACGTCCTGGCCATTGCTTTCCAGAATCCAAGTTCCTAGCTCCAAAATCCCCGAGTGCTTACCTTCTCAGTGAAAGCACCAAAATGATAGTGCCAAAATTGGTCACTAAAACCCAAATGTAAATGTAAGCACCAACTAATAGTCACAGATAACAGATAGAGTATATGTAGAGAGCGTAAACATAAAGAATAGTCAAAATTAAAAAAAAGCAGTAAAAACACATAATTTATAGTGGTTCGGTTGACTCCGGCCGACGTCCACTCTAGAAATTTTCTTTTTATTGATGTTAGAATCGTTTACACTTACAAAATGGTAGAGTAACCTTCGCCTTAGAAAATAGAAAGCAAGAGAGCAGAAAGAAGAAGATCCCTTTTCTGAACCCCCACACGCTGTATTTATAGGTAAATCCCGAGTTGCTGGGCTTTCTAAGTAGGCCGGGCCCATCAGGTCCATAGCCACACCATCCTGCCGAGCCATACTATCATGTCGAGCCACACCGTCCTGCCGAGCCACACAGTCCTGCCGAGCCGCAATCCTGCCTAGCCGCTGTCCTGCAATCCTGCAGTCCTGCATTCCTGCCGAGCCGCAATCCTGCCGAGCCGCAATCCTGCCGAGCCGCAATCCTTCCGAGCCGCATTCCTACCGAGCCGCAATCCTGCCGAGCCGCATTCTTGCCTGGCCATAATCCCACCGAGGCATAATCCTGTCGAGCCGCATTCCTGCCGAGCCATAATCCTACCAAGCTGTAATCCTGCCGATCTATAATCCTTCTGAGCCGCATTCCTTCCTAGCCACAATCCTGCCGAGACGTAATCCTACCGAGCCGCACACTCGTGCTGAGCCGCCAAGTCCTCCCAAGTTGTACTCCTGCCGAGCCGCACTCCTGCACTCCTACAACCTTTGAAGTGCATCCAGGCTTTTAGGAGAAATATCAACCTCCTACGCCTATAAATAGAGCCCCAGGTCATTAGGAAAAGGGGACCTTGATTTGGAAGCATCCAGGCTCAACCAGACTCTACCGCGCATTTCACTACTAGTACTCGAATTTCAGAGCTATAATCCATTGTAATCCGCTGTAATCAATTGTAACCAGCGAAGAATATCAATAAAAGTTAAAACCTTTGAAGTGGACGTAGGCCGGAGATATCCGAACCACTATAAATCGTGTGTTCTTGTTCATAATTCCTGTTTTTGCTGCGTATTGTTTGCTTAGATCTGTGATTTGTGTTTGAATACTGCTGATTTATATTCCAACGCTGGTGCTTTCACCACGCTTGGGGTTTGTGACCAATTTTGGCGCAAACACTTTGGTACTTTCATTGAGAAGAACTAGCACCCGCTACATCAGATTCAGAGTTCAGATTCGAAAGTTTAAAGAATTCCAATTCAGAAACAATGACTCGACAAACAAGACAAAGAGTTGATCGGAGCCAACAGAGAGGAAGCCAAGAAGCGTCCTCAGGAGCAGGAGAAGGACAAGCTTCCGTCTACGTCACTAGAGACGAGATGGAGGCTATGGCTAATTCAGTACGCGAAAGCATGATGAAGACCCAACAGGAGATGCTGCAGAATTTCCTCAAACAAATGAGGGCGGTGAATATGCAGAACCTTGGACCAATTACAACAACTGCAAGTGCGGGACAAGGAATCAGGATTACAGAAGCTAATGAAGGTTAGGTTCAGGACCAGAATATAGGAGTTGAAGGTGATCAACAAGGACCTGGGGGCAGACCCTCAAGGTCCGATGCTGGAAGACCGATAGACGGAGCTCAACAAGCTGGAGTTAATACATATGCTAACGAGCCACCAGAAGAATATGTACCAGAATTCCCTTCGAGGCTCGGGGGACAGGATAGGAACTTGACAGGGGGGCAACCCCTAGACGGAGACGAGAGAATGATTGGCCTAATGCGACGAATCATGAGAGGAGGACTACCTAGTGGAGGGATGGAAGAAGTTAGTCGGAGTCCGTTCACTCCGAACATCCGAAACATAAGGAACACCTCCGAAATTCAAACTACCAACGCTAGAACCTTATGAAGGGAGGTCAGACCCGACCATGCATATTACCAGATATATTAGGCACATGGAAGTGCTGGGGGCATCCGAGCAAGTGATGGCACGATGCTTCCCTCTATATTTGTCGGATTTGGCTGCACTTTGGTTCAGGCAACTAGAGACGGATCAATCAGAACATGGAGCGATCTTGTAGACTGCTTCATAAGATAGTTTCGGGTCCATGTGACGCGACCCAAGAGCATGATGACTTTATCTTCGATCAAGCAAAGGGGCGGAGAGTCCATAAAAGATTTCCTACTAAGATTCAATGTAACAGTGACTTCTGTAGATCGCCCGGATCCATCAATGATTTTGATGGCGGCGGTGGCAGGAGTCGCGGAAGGCACCAAATTTAAAGATTCTCTGACTAAAGATCCACCACAAGATCTTGGAGAGTTCTTTCATAAAGCTGAAAAGTTCATCCGATTAGAAGAATCACGAGCCGAGAGGCTGGAAACAAATGTTGCGCAGAGCGAAGGAACCTCCAGAGAACAGTCAGGAGCGGACAAGGGAAAAAGAAAACAGGATGATAGATATGATGGTCCTGGTAAACGGAAGAAATTCCGAGAACCAAGATTTAAGCAGTACACAGATCTGAATGCAGGCCTAGAAAGAATTTACACTGAAACTCGGGGGCAACTCCACTATCGAAAGCCACCTATAAGGGATCCCACTGAGCGGGAGCGCAGGACTGGAAAATATTGCCTATTCCATGAGCTGGATGGGCACACCACAGATGAATGCTGCCACCTAAAGGATGAGGTGGAAGAACATGCCAGGGGTGGTAGATTGCCACAATTTGTCAGAGAACGGACTACGGCGGTAAGGCCTGAACAACTACCGCCTCCACCTAACAGGAACGATCCTGGATCGGGATCACGACTCGTCATCCACTGATTAAAGATGGCAAGGGCCAAGTCCTGGATTTGGACTTTGGTCGAATAATTCTATTTAGATTTGTTTTCAGAATAAACGGTTACTCCACTTACACATGTACGGGAACCGGAGAGATCCCTAGGCATGCTCTGAGATGGAGATAAACCGATATGCCTGGAGAGGCAATGTTTAGCTTTTTCTAATGTTTGAGATTGAACATCTAGAACTCGAATTTTAATAAATAAATTAGAATCTCTTGCAATAAACCTTTTGACCAGAGAGTCAGAAGATGAACATAAAATACCAATATAAAAATGATCGCTTTATGACCCTACCCGGAGAGGCGGGGTCCGGAGTGCAAGAAGTGAGTTGCTTCGCCGAAGAGCGACAGGATCAACTCGCTTAAGCGCTATTTCCCCTTCACCAGAGAGTGACAGGATGGATCCAGCAAGAGCCCGGAGAGGCTATGATCGGTCTCGAACGACCAAGACATTGCTTAATGTTCAGATACACTGAACCGGAGTGCAAGAAGTGAGTCGCTTCGCCGGAGAGCGACAGGATCGACTCACTTAAGTGCTGTTTCTCCTTCGCCAGAAAGTGACAAGATGGGATCCAGCAAGAGCCCGGAGAGGCTATAATCGGTCCAGAACGACCATGACATCGCTATATGTCCTAACCAGGACCAGATTGCAAGGGATAGAAAGCAACGCCAGAGTGCAATAGGATCTTTCTATTCAATCACTAAGTCTAGAATGGACTTAGTAAGGGTTCAGAGTAGCCATTAATAGTTCGAAAAGACTACGGAACTTCATGAATACTGATTCGGCTTCGAACGGCCATAAACTTGATTGATAATACTGCGGCAATGAATGAAACGTGAATCTACTACATTCGACTTAAAACCGTTCAAAACATACCTTTTACCAAAAGGCATGTTTTGGTGGGCAAAGTGTTATCCCAACTTTTGGCAAAGTTGAGATACCCAAAAATTTACTAAAAATCAATGATTACTATTCTTGAACATCGACTGTGCAATGCAGGATAACCATGGATATCAATGAATTTTGCCCGACTCCAGATTGAGCTACAATTGATAGGACATGGCAAGATAGATCATAGAAGTCCGCATCTCAAATTTCAAGTCAATCCGAGTTCGTATGCTCAAGTTATGATGGATTCGATTTAATGAACCTTGCTCGGTTCGAATCCATCGCCCCTTTATTAGTTCGAACCCATTAAGTTCGAACCCATCAGAGCAGGTACCAGGTTCGAATCGATAGGCAGAAATATCGTTCGAATCCATCAGCCGGTGCCTGCTTCGACTCCATCGGCTTCGACTCCATCGGCTTCGACTCCATTTGCTTCGAATCCATCACGATGGCCTGCCTTCGAATCCATGATGCTGCCTCTCTTCGTATCCCTCAAGGTTGAAGAGTTCGAATCCATAGAGTTGCTATACCTCTAACCCGTCCTGCACCTTGCCTCGAATCCCTACCCTCGAGTCCATCAAAGAAGGATCCCTCAAATCCCCATATTGAAGCAACTTCGAATCGATCCACAGTCACGTATTTGGATCGATTCGAATAAGAACCGGCTCCATCGATTCGAAGCATTCCTTCGAATCCAATCCTTCGAACCCACTTGGTCAACGCAGCTAAAACCTAGGACTCGACTCATTCAACTCGAAGAAAAATAGGGATCGACTCGAAGAACGCGTGCCACGTCACAGGAGCATGGATTCGACCCTATGGGTTCGAACCATATCGATTCGAACAAACCCATAGATCGATTCGAACCAACCAACATGCCGAAAATCCCCAACTTGAATCCGTCATATCTCTCAATACCTTGATCCAAATGCCATGAAATTTTTACAGGGGTTTGCCTACATGTTGAAGAATGTTCACGCCAAATTTCATCACGATTGTACACTTTTTTGATCGATTCGAACCAAGGGTCGAATCGATGCCAATGTGGGCCCAGATCTCCAGGTTTCGGCCATGTAGGCCCCCTCACGCGCCTGAAGCGGTCTACCATACTTTTAGGAGAAATATCAGCCTCCTACGCCTATAAATAGAGCCCCAGGTCATTAGGAAAAGGGGATCTTGATTTGGAAGCATCCAGGCTCAACCAGACTCTACCGCGCACTTCACTACTAGTACTCGAATTTCAGAGCTATAATCCATTGTAATCCGCTGTAATCAATTGTAACCAGCGAAGAATATCAATAAAAGTTAAAACCTTTGAAGTGGACGTAGGCCGGAGATATCCGAACCACTATAAATCGTGTGTTCTTGTTCATAATTCCTGTTTTTGCTGCGTATTGTTTGCTTAGATCTGTGATTTGTGTTTGAATACTGCTGATTTATATTCCAACGCTGGTGCTTTCGCCACGCTTGGGGTTTGTGACCAATTTTGGCGCAAACACCGTCCATGCCGAACGTCCCTCATCTTTCAGGCCGAGCCGTCTATACTGAACGACCCTGACCTTAATACAATGCCGAGCGACCTTGCCGAGTGAAGTATGTCGAGCGGCATATGTTGAGTGAAGTATGCCTAGCAGCATATGCTGAGTGACATATGTCAAGCGTCATATGATGAGCGATGTATGCCAAGTGGCATATGCTGAGTGTAGCATGCTTAGTGAGGTATGCTGAGTGAGGTATGCCGAGCGACACCTATGACGAGTGACAATGCCGAAAGACCCTCATCTTCCAAACCGAGCCATCCATGACGAACGACGGACAACCTTCCAGACCGAACGACATATCCAAGTGGACTTCATCCTTTTAAACTGAATCCATCATATTCCAGCCTCGATAATAATGAAGTTGGTTAGGTTGAATCCGCCTGTTTATGGCCTTAACAAAAGGTGGGTTAACAATTTCATTAACTAACCATCCTTTAATTACTTACATTAATAATCAATCGTTAATTAATTAAATTAAGTAATTTTCATTAATAGATCAATAATGATTCTTTAATTAAGACCTTAATTAATCAAGATAAATCCTAATCTTAACTGATCACTTAATTACAATATTTAAATCTCATTAAATAAAATAAATTATCGTTAACAAATAATTTAATTTTAAAACCTTTAAGTTAATTAATAATCAAAACATTATTTAAGATACACCATTTATCTTTATTAATTACTTAATTATGATTAACACATAAATTTAAAATAATTTATCTTTTTATTTAACACTTAATTACAATCCTAAATTAAGTTTTAAAGTAACTTACAAATTTAAGTTAAACAAATCATATAACTTTCTTAAATCAAATGTTAAATAAAATGTTTATTATATATAAAAGAAATTTATTTAAGAAAATAAATTTAAACTAGATTTATTTTAAAATTTAAAACTTGCCTTTATTTAAACTTAAAAACTGTTTAAATATTTGCTTCGAGTTCAACCTGGCTCCTTCTCGAGTCATGCCTTGAGCAACACGCTTTCTCATTTCCTTCAAGACAAACTCATTCGACTTCGAGTTCGACCTCGAGTAATCTCTTTCCCCTTGATAAATGACGTTCCCCAGATCCAACATTTAATCGTGCACGTGCACAGGTACCCCAACGATCTTTGTTCCACTCTACTATCATCTGTAAGTCGTCGACGATCGACTCGAGCCTTCAGACCACCTAGGCACCTTGAAATAACGAAGAATTCAAAAACGAACCACTTGAACCAAACTAGAATAAAAAATTGATCACCAAAAGTTGATTCCTTTTGCTGTCTCAGGCCACCAGAGGCCATGCAACTCCGACCAGAGCTCCGCCTGACTCTTATGCTTCAACTGCCACCGGTGTGGTCGACTCAGGCGTACTTACGAAGCTGCAACAACCAGATTTCCGATCATGAACAAAAATTGATTCTTAAACCCTAAAACGTTGTCGTTCGACCACTATGGTGGGTGGATAAATCCACCCACCATTTTTTCCGACACCACCGACCTCCTCGCAAAGTCCACCCACGATCCCAAGGTCCAAACATCCTTCGATCACCGGAACTTAACCAAAATAGACTTTCTGTTCAACTTTATATTCCTCAAATGATACTATACTAAAAATCTTGATTCCTCCTTTAAAATTCATAATTCAAGAAGACGAACAAGATGATGTAGGTGAAACAATAAATTTTGAGATTCAAATTTAACATGTTTTTAAAGTTTTTCACTGTATATTTAAATTTCTAGATAAACTTAAACTAATTCTTCTCAAAAAATACATTTAAGACCAAGATCTTGATCATACAAACAAGTTTTATTTAGATCTTAAAGCCTAACAAAGATTAGAGAAGAACAAATTGATTTTTAAACAGGTTTTCGAAACCTGGGACTAAGAAAAGAGGTGAATATGCCTGTATATCAGACATGCACAGACAAATATATACATATTTTGTGTACAGATAAACATATTTCCAATTTTACTTTAAGCATGGTCACAAACAACAACTATACATACAGATTCAAGCTTCAAGTATATAGGTTTACTCACCTGATTCCAGAGAATAGAGAATAGGCTAAGCTTTTAAATCTGGAAATGTTTTGATCTGGAAATTGATATTTGAGTTGATCTGGAACTTTGTTTTTGATTGAAACCGAAGTTGATCTTGATATTGAGTTGTATTTGAACTTGAATTTGCTGCTAGCATTTACTTCATGCTTTTGTTTACAGGTTTTCATTTTGTTTTGGTTTTCTTTTTCCTAGTTTTTGTTTTCAGGTTTTAGATGAAGGAAAAGAATTTTAAGAAGTAAGAAAATGAGCAGCCTTGTTTACCAAATTCTTATTTGTATGTAATTCAATTTCAGAAGAAAAAATGATTTTGCCACTTATTTATCTATGTTAACACTTGTTAATACATGTATCTATTTCTTTTACACTTGTTAAAATATAAGCATTTTGTGTTTAAATCCTAAACTAGTTTTATATTTACATATGTTTTTATATATTTTTTATATTATATTTACAATACCTTCCCTTTATATTAACAAATGTTTTATATTCATGTATATATTCAAACTATTTATTACAAATAAATTTCTTAAAAAGAAAGTGTGTATGCTTTTTTATGTTTATCTTATAAATTTTCAAAGATATGTATAAAATAAAGCTGTGTATTTATTCTTGATTGAATTTTAAATTCAAGTTATTATTCTTTTAAATGAATGAATTTTTATATATATACATTTTCTATTATTTATAATTAAATAACTTTTTAAAGAATATGACTTAAAATTTAATTATGCATAAATAAATAAATAAAACACACACACACACACACATATATGTATACACATTAACAACACAAATTCTATTTATTTTTAAATTTCAAACTCAAAATTCAATTTAAAATAAATTTTATGCATATATATAAATAAACAACATATATTATTTATTTTGGAAAATTTCAATTTCAAATTTTCAAATTACATCAACTTATATAATTAAACAAGCGCATATCTTATTTAATTTGAAAAAAATTCAAATTAATTCACCATTTAATCCAAAAAAATTATGTTAATTTCCAATTTAAATTTTTCTTAAAACCAGGATCGTTGCAGATTCCCCCTTTAAGAAAATTTCATCCCCAAAATTTGCTATACAGGGAGACAACTCAGAACAAATGAATACATCGAAGATAGAGAATTCGTTTACTAGATCATAACGAATATCTATTCTATATTTGGGTTACCAAATCTGAATGTCAGCAATAAATATGAGAACTGACTCATTCAACATTTCATGAAATATACTCGGGTTATCTAGTCCATGAACTATGCAGGGCATTGTTAAGTCCAGAGGGATTACTAACCATCCGCATAATATATTGGACCCTCAAGAACAGACAAATGGTTACAATCTAATCTAACTTCATATTTTGTTAATCAATTTATTCCAATTAAAATTTCAAATTCATTAAATTTAAAACGAAAAGCGGTAAGAAAACTGATGATGAGAATACGACATAGGTACTTATCTATAACGTAAACAAAGATTCGCAGGGCCACCACCACACCAAAACCTCTTCTTGTAGCTGCTAGAAAATCATCGAACTGCCAAATTCCTGGCAAGTTCTATTTGAATTAAATTTAAATTCCAAAAATAATTTATTCAATATACTTTAAAATGATTTAAAATCCATATGTATTGTATAACTTGTATAACTCTTTCAACCCATAATTTCCAAAATAATTTTAAAAATTACACAAGATATATTATATCCAAACTAAATTTCAAATTTCAAAACTTCCTTTTCAAAAGCTTTTCATATTCAACCCAATTCAATTTCCAAAACCATTTGGATTCAAAATTCAACTTTTAAACTTTTCACCACTAGAATAAAATAATATTAAATTCAAAATATTTGTGACTTAACCAATTTACTCGTGAAATCCATATTTTTGTATGTGTGTGTCGTAGTGCAGGGGTTTTACACACAACAATGGAATATCACAACCATAATCAATTCAAACACAATAATATCGATAACCGATATAACGCTATAATACTTATCTTCATTCACAGATAAACAAGTAATATCATCACAGATGAACAAATCACAGTTCACAGCTTAATAGAACATCACACAACAGAGATATGAAACAATTTAAAGCATTCAATATAATCCAAACATCCATAAGTAAGATCGATTAATCACCTGATTAATTTAAACCCGATTAATTACTTATGAATAAATTACTAATCCTAGTTAATTACATTAATTAAATACAAACCATTTTGATTAATTATCCTTTAATCATTTATTAATTAACCTTTAATAATAAATTAATCAACCTTTAATTATTAATTAATCAATCTCAATTAATAAATCAATCAACCTTTGATCGTTATATAATTAACACTTAATCGTTTAATTATTCTTTAGTTAATTATCCTCAAATTATATTAATTAATTAACCCTTGATTGATAAATCATACCTTAATCACTTTCATTAATTAATTAACCTTTAAAATAATTAATTATCCCCAAATTAATTACCTTTATTAATTAATCACATAAATTAATTATCCTTTAATTAATTACTATTTATTCACACTATTTATCAACCTTTAATCATTAATTAATTATCCTTAATTACTTTCATTAAGTAATTATCTTTAAGTAATTAATTACCCTTAATTACTTCCATTACTTAATCTTAATTAATTAATTATCCTTAAATGTAATTACGCAAAGTAATTATCCCTTAATTACATTATGTAATATCTTTTACTATTTACATTAATTTAATTAAATAATCATCCTTTAAATACTTACATTAATAATCAATCTTTAATTAATTACATTAAGTAATTGTCATTAATAAATCAATAATGATTCTTTAATTAAGGCCTTAATTAATCAAGATAAATCCTTATCTTAACTGAAATTTAATTACAACATTGAATCTCATTAAATAAAATAAATTATCATTAACAAATAATTTAATTTTAAAACCTTTAAGTTAATTAATAATCAAAACATTATTTAAGATAAACCATTTATCTTTATCAATTGCTTAATTATGATTAACACATAAATTTAAAACATTTTATCTTTTTATTTAACACTTAATTACATTCCTAAATTAAGTTTTAAAATAACTTACAAATTTAAGTTAAACAAATCATATAACTTTCTTAAATAAAATGTTAAATAAAACATTTATTATATATAAAAGAAATTTATTTAAGAAAAAAAAAATTTAACTAGATTTATTTTTAAATTTAAAACTTGCCTTTATTTAAACTTAAAAACTGTTTAAATATTTGCTTCGAGTTCAACCCGGCTCTTTCCTGAGTCATGCAGCAATCAACATGCTTTCTCATTTTCTTCGAGACAAGCTCGTTCGACTTCGAGTTCGACCTGAGTAATCCCGTTCTCCTCGATAAAACGATGTTCCCCAGATACAACATTTACTCGTGCACGTGCACAGGTACCCCGACGATCTCGATCCACCCTACCATCATCCACAAGTCGTCGACGATCGACTTGAGCCCTTAGACCACCCAGCACCTCGAAACAACGACGAGTTCGTAAACGAACTACTCGACCCAAACTGGAATAAAAACTCGATCACCAAAAATTGATTGGCCTTGCCGTCTCAGGCCACCAGAGGCCACGCAACACCGGCCAGAGCTCCGCCTGACTCTTATGCTTCGACTCCCACCGATGTTGTCGACTCTTGCGTATTGACAAAGCTGCAGTAACCAGATTTCCGACCATGACCAAAACACGATTCTTAAACCCTAAAACGTTGTCGTCCGACCACCACAGTGGTGGATAAATCCACCCAACATTTTTGTTAACACCACTGACCTCCTCGCAATATCCACCCACGATCCCGAGGTCCAAACATCCTTCGATCGCCAGAATTTATCCAAAATAGACTTTCCGTTCAACTTTGAATTCCTCAAACGATATTATACTAAAAATCTGGATTCTTCCTTTAAAATTCATAATTTAAAAAGACAAACAAGATGATGTAGGTGAAACAATAAATTATGAGATTTGAATTTAACATGTTTTTAAAGTTTTTCACTGTATATTTAAATTTCCAGATAAACTCAAACTAATTCTTCTCAAAACATATTTTTAAAACCTAGATCTTGATCATACAAACAAGTTTCATTTAGATCTTAAAGCCTAACAAAGATTAGAGAAGAAGAATTTGATTTTTTAAACAGGTTTTTGAAACCTGGAACTAAGAACAGAGGTGAATATGCCTGTATTCAGACATGAACAGACAAATATATACATGTTTTGTATATGTATAAACATGTTTTCAATTTTACTTTAAGCATGGTCACAAACAACAACTGTACATACAGATTCAAGCTTCAAGTATATAGGTTTACTCACCTGATTCTAGAGAACAGAGAACTGGCCGAGCTTTTAAATATGGAATTGTTTTGATCTGGAAACTTATATTTGAATTGATCTGAACTTTGTTTTTTATTTGAACTGAAGTTGATTTTGATATTGAGTTGTATTTGAACTTGAACTTGCTGCTAGACTTTACTGCATGGTTTTGTTTCCAGGTTTTGATTTTGTTTTGGTTTTCTTTTTCCTTTTTTTTGTTTTCAGGTTTTAGATGAAGGAAAAGAATTTTAAGAAGAAAGAAAATGAGCAGCCTGGTTTACCAAATTCCTATTTGTATGTAATTCAATTTCAAAAGAAAAAATGATTTTGCCACTTATTTATCTATATTAACACTTGTTAATACATGTATTTATTTCTTTTACACTTGTTAAAATATAAGCATTTTGTATTTAAATCCTTAATTAGTTTTATATTTACATATGCTTTTATATATTTTTTATATTATATTTACAATATCTTCCTTTTATACTAACAAATGTTTTATATTTATGTATATATATTTTCAAACTATTTATTACAAATAATTTTTTAAAAAAGAAAGTGTGTATACTTTTTCATGTTTATCTTATAAATTTTCAAAGATATGTATAAAATAAAGCTTTTTATTTATTCTTGTTTAAATTTTAAATTCAAGTTATTATTCTTTCAAATGAATGAATGTTTATATTTATACATTTTCTATTATTTATACTTATATAACTTTTTAAAGAATATGATTTAAAATTTAATTATACATGAATAAATAAACACACATATATACATATATACATAAACAACACAAATTCTGTTTATTTTTAAATTTCAAACTCAAAATTCAATTTCAAATCAATTTTATTAATATATATAAATAAATAACATATATTATTTATTTTGCAAAATTTCAATTTCAAATTTTCAAATTACAATCTATTTATATAAATAAACAACCACGTATCTTATTTAATTTGTAAAATATTCAAATTAAATTCACTATTTAATCCAAAAAAATTATATTAATTTCAATTCAAATTTGGCTTAAAACCGAGATCGTTACATCTCAAGACTAGTTCCATTATGCTCGAAATATGGGAATAACATATAGAACGCCAGGCGGCGCGCCTTGTTTGGAGTTCGGCATTTTCCGACGTTTAAAGCTAGACATTTTCTAGTTTAAATAATATATATGTACTTTAAAACCATGCTTAGCCCATACGCAACTGCGCTGTGCACACAGCCTCTTCGTTTATAAATCGTGTTCAGGCAAGATTCTCGTTCGAAATTTTTATGTTCCCCTTTACAAATCGAACGACCTATAATCTCAGAGCTACTATAAGCATTTTCAAGCCTCGTTCCCAATATCAAAGTTGCTCATCTTGATAAGAGGAGCTCATCTAAAGGTTGTATCATCATAGATTGTCACGTGGAGGTCTTAAGTTGACCCTGTTCTTAGGTCAGAGGGGTTCTGTTTGGGTTGATTTAGGGTGGCGTTGTAGTGACACACGAGGTTGGGGTGCACGAGGCGCGGCTGCGGTCGATGGTGTGATGAGGTGGCGTAGCAGTGATGGTAGGATGGTCGATCATATTTTTCGTTACTGGAAGTAACTGTTGGAGGGAAGAAATGCTAAATAGTTTAAACCATTATTAATTATAAGTTAATTTATTTTTAATTACTTCAATCGTTCATTTATTCGAAACCTTTTCTTACGAAGTTGAAATTGAACGCGACGAGTTGTATTGCATTCGTATTAGGAAGTACTAAGCTATGGAGTCAGATTGGATGGATTCGAAGCTAGCTGGAATTTTTGGTTAAAACTGAATGCTTGCTCAATTTCAATTCAAACTAGAGCATTTTGACCAAACCAAAATTAAGGTGAGTTAAACTCACCTTTTTGGTTAATCAAAAATATTATATAGTTAATAAAATTATTTCTTAGATGTGTGGATATTTTATTGTTCATTATTATTGACTGTTTGGATGATTTATTGATTTATATTGTTGGTTCGGATATATTCCCGCCCCTAGAGCGGATGAGATCCTATTACGTTCCCGTGTATGAGCGGAGGACCTTTGTATATGATCTCACCTCAAAGCGGTTGACTTATAATTTTATAGGTTACATGCTGCATGTGATGTATGGGTACAATTTGGCGAGATCCAAGTGGATTCCTCACACTATTGATTTATTTTCGTATAAATTGATATATGATATGATGGATGTTATATTTGATGACATGGATATGATTTTGCTTATTTAGTGCCTAGGTAGCATTGGGCCTTATTTTTGGCATTTTAAAATATTATAAACTAATGATTTTATTTAAAAAGGAATTTCAAAGCGATTTTGGAAATTATATGTGTTTCAATAATATTTCTTGGAATATTTAAAAAAAGAAGTTTATTTTAAAATAAAAAGTATGATTATTAAAGATTCTAAATTAATAGTTTTATAAAATATTGTAAAAGAGGTCTTTGAAATGTGAATAAAGATTTTTTTCTAAAATCTTAAAGAAATAAGTCCTTTTATAAAAAAGAGTTATGGTTTTAAAAGAAGATAGAAATATTTTGATATAGATATTTATTAATCGTTTTATATAAAGTGACATATATATATATTATATTTATAAATATTAAAATTTATTTATAAATATGGAATTTATAAATGTGACAATATATAAAAGTGATATTTACAAATGACGTGAAGATTTGTAAAATCATATTATTGCTAATAAAAGCATGGATCTTTAGACAGTGTTTATAAATAAAGGTAAGCTTTATCATTGGATAAATTGGGAAGCAAATCACAAATTGTGGGTTTATAAAAAGATGTGGAATGTTGCATTAGAAAAATAGACGATTCTTTTTAGGAAATGAAAGTAAAGATAGATTTGGAGATGTTAAACGATATTTTATAAATTGAAATGAATTTTATAAAAGAAAAGTATAATTATGGAAGCAACATTAAGAACGAATTGTAATAGATGTTTATAGTGGATTATTTATAAATAAGCAAAATATAGAAAGACATAGAGTTATAAATGGTTTTTTTAATAAGGAGATTTTATAAAAAGGAAGTTTTAAAACATAGAAGGAGATTTATAAAATATAGTTTTACAAATATGTAAATGATTATGTTGAGATTTAAGTGTGGAATTGTATAAAGGAAATATGTTTATGTTTGAAAAAAAGTTATTTATACAATGATGGCTTAAAAGTTTCTATTTATATTAATATTGTTTAAAATGTTGTTTATCAATATTTTAATTATTTTGAAAAGTTAATTATTTAAGATAATTAATATGGTTTGAATTTAATTATAATTATGTAATAATATGGTTTTGGAAATTAATTATTATTATTTATAATAATGTTTAAGATAAATTGTTATTGTTTTATTTAGAATATTATAAAAAATTTAATTATTATTTTTAAGATATTTTAGGGTTATTATTATTTATTATTGTATAATAATGTTTTAAAGTAAATGATTAGAATTTTATTTATAAATGTTTTCAAGATTTATAACAAGGGTTTTATAAACAGACATGGGTTATATAAGAGGGATCTTATAACATGGTTTGGAAAACTTAAAGGTAGACTACAAGGTAAAAGGATTTTATAATGGTTTTAGATATTTATAAAAGAATTGAGAAATAGGTTATAGATTTATAAAAGGATTTTTATAAATGGTTTTAGATATTTATAAAAGAACTTTAGAAACGGGTTATAGATTTATGAAAGGAGTTTTATAAATTGTTTGTGGAATTATAATTGATTTTATAAATGATTTTAGAATGGTATAAAAGGAAATCTTCCCAACGTTTGGTGAATATACTTACACCATTGAGCTAAGTATTTGGATATTTTTCCAAGTATTAAAAATTAAGGATTTATGAATGTATATACCTGTGTAAAAAGGATTTTTATACAACTATTTACAAAGTAAATTTAATTAATGAAAGTTCAATTCAAAGGAGGTTAGTGGTTGCTTGTGTGCTTAAGCATTGTCGGTTTTCGCTATGGAATTTAAATCACTGATTTAAATATTTGTTGTTTTATAGTTAAATAACCGACTATCGAATTTGGAGCCAAACATAACTTTGATAATATCTAAAAGAAACATGTGAGTTATATAGCACATTCATCTCTAATGATGTTCTACTATGCATACAAATCTTGTTTTATTCTCCTAGGACAATGATAAGGAAATCCATCAACTAACGGTTAGGAGGTGGTCTCTACTCTTATCTTTGACTATTTATTTCATAAAGAACCGAGGTTGAGTTTGTCAAAAATTATCGAAAGTTATTTTAAAGAGACTGGAATCGGATATGTTATTCGAAAACCACTTTGATCTAACTCAAGCGTTTTGAAGTGAAGACATCTTGAAGATGATGGAATTGAGGACGGAGCTCTCAAGCGTTTCGTTCACTACCAAAACAAACTTGTATAGATGAATGCAGATATTGCATTATTGCTTGGAGGGTAGTGTTAGCATTTTAGGTGGGAAGTGCTATATAAAAGGTAAAACATAGTCTCAAGCCTTGTCAACCGAAAATGACTAAAATGGTGGAGATGCAGTAGGGCTAAGTGGGTCAATCCCAAGTTGGGTATGTTCATTCCTATATAAAATCGACGTTATCTCCCATTTTTAAGCTTCAGGATACATTAACGGAGGGGTGATAATATTTGGTATATCCAGTAAGGGGTAGGCCGGTCCTTTGTTGGCAGGGGATCCCGGCGAGGTCCTTGGTGTTATTTTTTCTAGAGATGCACCGTGACGGGCAATACCCTAGTTGCTCAATCATTGTATACTTATTATGCTAGAATTTAATTAATGTAACAGTTTTAGCAATGATTAGTAAGTATTTGTATATTGGAAACTATTATAATATCAAAGAATTTCATATGAAATGTTTTGGTTATCGTAAGGTTAAAATTCCCCCGTGTTTATGTGCGGCGTGGTCTTACGAGATACTTTTGATTTTCAAAGGTTTTATATAACTTTAAAAATCCAGTTGGGTACGTTTTTCTCACTCTAGTTTTATAGACTGAATTGGGTGTTATTTTATTATAATGCTCGGGTCGGACCGAGTATATTTATAGATTAGTTTGGATGCATTCGAGCTCAGGAGACGAGTTAGAGGTCTTCAAGTCGTATTCACGTATATGTTTATTTCCATCGCTTTGTTGTGGAAATCATCAGCATTTGTGAGGATAGGCCGTTATAACTACCAAGGCTATTGATTGTGATTTGTTGTTGTACTTTGATGGATGTTTGTATATAACAGTTTCTCTTTTGTAAAGATCATTGATATTATGTTATATACTGTTCCGCTACGATTGTGAGTTTCTATGTTGTTTTGTTTATTTTCTCTTCTCTCCTCTTCTTCTTTCTCCTTTCTTCCCCATAACTATCCATCTTTCCGTTTAATTTGGGTTGGATATGTGTTGTTTACTGTCAACTTGAATTGTGCGGATTTGCGGGTAGTTACATTATTGGTTTTTTCATTATCTACATCACGAAATTGTTAATGCAGAATAATGTTATGGGTTTCTCAACATTTAGAATTACCTATAGCTCAAAAATAAATTTTCTTATCTTGACTTCTTCTTTAGCTTTTGCATTTATGATGATGTATTCAGCCTCACCACTGAATCGACTGCTATACCATATTGAAACTTTTCCAACTAATTGCTCCAACATCTGACATAAATCTACCATCATCGTTATTACTCTAAAATCTTGAGTCTATATACCACTTTATAAGGAGGTCTTCATTCCCATAGATTAGGAATAAGTCTTGAGTATTTCTTAAATACTTTAGAATATATTTCATAGTTGTCCAATGCTTTTCTCCAATGTTTTACTGGTACTAGCTTATGCATCCTACTACATAAGCAATGTTATCAACAGATTTTCTAAAGAGAACAAACATGGAAGCAATGGAATATGATGTACAATTAATTAATATTGTTACTGCAGACCATGATGCCAAAGATAAGAAAGCGCGACAATAATGGAGGCATCGAAAAAGAATCAAGAAAACAGACGAAGAGATACCTGATATCGAAGGCATGGGCACTAAATGTTGAAATCCACGATGTTGACGATAAAGCAAAAGAGATACAACATAGGATGTTTCCTCTTAAAGCACCTTAGAAGGATATTAGCACCTAAGGATATCGAACTGAGCAGATTACCAAGCATGAGGAAACAATGATTTCGAATACCATCAACATGTGTCTTGATGTCTTGAAATTCCTACAAAGAAGGACGATTCATTAATAAAAAATCTAATGTCGAATATTAGCAAGTGGAGAATATTGAATGGTAGCTATGCAAAAAATCATATTGTAAGCCATCAATATGACTTAGATATCGTATATCATCAATGCCCCACTCCATCAATAAAGGAAAATGTTGAATGCTAGCAATTGGAGGGGTCTTAAACTTTCGAAAGCAATATACAAGGCATGTGTCAGATATCGTAGGGGTATCTTAGAATGATATCGACGGTCATCAAGACGAGGTTGCCACATTCCGACAATACGAAAAGACTTGTCACATGTTGTTAATTTGATAAGGGATATCATAAGCTATTAGCCTTTCAAAGATTTCGTATGCCTTTGTTTCCTAGGATGATGCCGAAAGCTATCGACACTCAAAGGAATATAGAAAATCTTTAGAGTAAAACATGTTGATGAGAGCCATCGAGATAGTGATGATGTCGGAAGTCTAGCATTCCAAAGGAGACACATGCGGCTATGTCGCCCATTTCCGCCCCATCAATGAATTAGGGGATGTTTCATGCCATCAAAATGATGAATGATTCCAAATTATAGGCATTTTAAAGTGCCACATGGCAGCCATGCCGCACCACTTCACCCTCTATAAATACACCCTAGGGTCATTCAGAAATGGGCATATCTTTTCGCTCTCTCTCTCTCTCTTGCTTTTTGAAAATCAAAGAGTTGTAACCCTAAATAAAATTTGGAGAAATATTACACTAATTGTAAACATTATGATTTATATGAAAATGGACTAGAACAATAGCTAGCATAGCTTATTTACTTTGAATGTGAAAAATTGGCCTATTATTGAACATGGATATGCAAATGAATGCCTTTTTGACTGAAGCTTGACTTTGGACTTCAACCTAAACAAGGCTACATAAGTCTTAGCCCAAATTAGTGTTTATTATGCCTAATGACTTTTTTGCCAAATGACTTATGGACAATAAACTATTATTTATGTGGATTGTTTAATTTATCCATTGTCAAATGCCTAATAGATTATCTATTTATCCAATTTACCAATTTTGGAACATATGTCATAAGCCATTGAACAAACATTCATAAGCTTATAGGCACTATGGGTCGACTTTCAAAATAATAACATCTTATACTAAAACCATGACCTGCATGAGTCAACCATAGTATAAGGGAACCTTATGAAATTCACAAACCATGTCATTTTATAACGACATAACCAATTCTTAGCTCATTATGATATTATGGATGTTATACCAATTTTTGGTCCAACATTACTTATCTTGCCTTTGGACTTATGGATTAAACTCTTTAACAATTTTGATTTCTAATCGAAAATCCATAAGCATTATAGATCTTTTTCGAATGACATCATTGCATGTTGATTCTTTAATTGATACTTGATTCATCAATTCCATTATGATATTGAGAATGTCGAACTAAATTTTGGTTTGGTATTGCATCATAAATGGTGAACCAACTTTTAGTTCAATAATGCATTACATAACAATTAAGGATGCTAAATCACTCCTTGGTCCAACATAGCATCATTAGTTTTAGTCTAATTATGCTAGAAGGAGGGCTTGAGCCTCCGAATTATTATTTCCTTATTTAAGTCTAATTATGTTGTTTATTTTCCTTGCTAGGGAAATGGTGAAAACTAGGAGAATCAACGTTCCAAAAGAAGATATAGTGCAACATGCAATATTGGAGAATAATGTTACTCCTACTTTCAATTCAGAAAACTTGGAAACATAAGAACCTTTGAAATTGCCAAGGCTAACTGACAGTGAAGCCAAAATCAAAGAGTTAACACAGTAAATGGTAATAACGAAAGAGTTACCAGAGAATGTCCTTCCATAGAAGTCTTCCAAAACAACAAGACTCACTGAAGGAGAAGAGCTATAATCTCCAAGGAGGAACCTTAAGGACTCGGCACTTAAAAATAAAAAGAAAGACAAAAGTACCAAGTGCCCACCAAAAAAGAGAGGATCTTAAAATAATAAAGGTATAATATTGCGCTCCCTAAACTCATAATATAATTAAATTAAGATGAATCAATGAAGAGAGAATCAAGAAAGAATAGTAAAACAATCTTCCAAACAGACCGGCAGCTCAGTTTCAGAAGAGGGATGCAAGCCAAATAGGAAAGACTATTGTGACGATAAATCATATTTGAAGGACACTGCCAACAAGATTGTGAAAGATATGCTCTACCTTAAGGGAAAAAGATACTTGACCCAAGGTTGAATAATAATCCACATGAGGCCCCGTTCATGGAAAAAATAACGATAGTCAGAATCCCATCTAACATTATGGTTCACATGCCACTGATCCAGATGATCACTTGCTGGCTTGTAGAAGCTAAATGGATATACACAATGCATCAGGAGCAGTTCGTTGTAGGTTTTTTCGCATTTCTTTCAGGAGTTGCAACTAAATGGTACATGCACTATCCGGAAAGAACTATCTATTCCCGGCACAATTTTCCTATGAATTCTCAACGCAATTTTGTATCTACAAAGATCCCACTATTGATTCCACTGTGTCAATCGATGTTAAACAAAGGCCAAGGAATTTACTTGGTGAATACTTAAAGAGTTTTAGTATGGAAGCAATAAAAGCTGAAAGTAAGACTGATCGGGAGAAATTGATGCTTGTATGATCATGATTAATTGAGCAAACTCCATTCTAGAAGGAACTCTACATTTATGGATGTAGAGATTTTCATAAGCTAACAAGTTCATCGGTATAGATGAAACATACCATACACAGAAGAAATCACAACCGAAGAAAGAAACAGGAAAATCTGGCTTGATCATCTCGATAAAAGACCAAAGTGGGATGACAATAGAAGGGTAAGATGGGAGAGATCCCGAAGTCCAATTACATAGCCCTGAATAAACCAATCTCCAACATTTTTGCTACACCTAAAGACAGTGGAAACATCTCGATCCTTTAAAAAGCAAGGAACAACCCTAAACCAAGAAGAGAGGGAGATTATTATGCCTATCGCAATGTCAATGGACATAAGCCCAATGAATGTCGTGTATTGGTAGGAGTAATTAAGAATATGATTCAATCTGGATTTTTGAAAGAATTCATTAAGGAGAGTCAAAAGTCTGCTCATCTTGAGGGAAGTAACCAAGGGCTCCCAAGCAATAGTGCAAACCTTATGGAGAATGATTCTTAACTAGATTTTGTTCCACCAATCAATCTAATAGATGTTATCCATGGAGGCCTTCATCTAGCAGGGAATATCAAGGGGACCAGAAGCGCGCGTGCGCACACGCACACACACACACACACACACACACACATATATATATATATATAAGAGAAGCTAGGGATGAAATCTTCTCTATTTAGGAAGAACCACGACTTAAAAGTCGAAAATTCCAACTTCAGATGCACAATTTGACTATAATTCCATAGGAACTGAGTGGATTTTTCCACCTACACGATGACCCACTAATGATAACTGCACAAATCAGGCTGCCTATAATGACCAAAATTCTAGTGGATACCAAAAGCATGGTAAATGATATCTTTGAACTTGCTTTTGATCAGAAGGGGATCCAGAAGAGAAGTTAGAAACAAGCTTCAAGTCTGTCTTCGAGTTCAATAACAAAGGGTCCAGTCCAATAGGGCATATTAAGTTTCTAGTGCAATTGAGGATTCCACCCTGCTCACAAACTTTCTAAACTTTGTTTATCATAATGGACCAACCTTCTTACTACAACGCCTTCTTTGGGAGACCAACCCTGGATGAAGTAGATGCTTTTGTGTCACCAAAATACCCGATAATGAAATTTCGAATTAAAAATGGATGGGGAATGATAAAGGGAGGGTAATTCACCTTTTGAGAATTGTATTTTGCTACCCTTAATCAATTCAAAAGAGATGATCTTTCTTGTTATGATGCAGAGAAAGTCCAATCATCCAAAACTAAAGTTAAAAGCCTTGGATGATTGTCCTTTATGCTAACCATCCAAGTCAAATAAGAAGAACATGTTAAAATTTAACTTTTTTGAAAGAAAGAGAAAGAGAAAGGAAGAAAATCAGATAGATGATGAAATAGACGGTGAAGAAATCGTCACTTATTTAGAATGTAGAGGCAGCTAAGAAAGGATGAAGCCCACTGAAGATGTGGTGGAGATATGTTTGGATTCAATTAATTCAGTGAAGACAGTAAAAGTTTAAAAGGGTCTATATGGAAAACTCAAAGATGAACTCGTTCAATTCCTTCGATTGATTAAAGATGTATTTGATGGAACCATTCAGATATGGCCGTAATAGACCCAACAATCATGAGTCGTGCACTGAACATAAATTTAAATACTAAACTCGTCCAATAAAAGAAAATACAACTTGATAACATCCGAGTTAACACTTTGAAAAAGGAGGTCAAAAGGTTACTTGAAAATGGATTCATTAAAGAGATGCTCTATCTGAAATGGTTGGCAAATCCGATATTAGTCAAGAAGTCTAACGGAAAGTGTAGAACAAGTGTTGATTACACAGACTTGAGCAAAGCTTGTCCTAAAGACTGTTACTCCCTTCCGAGAATAGATCAATTGGTTGATGTGACCAACGGACATAAACTCTTATACTTTATAGATGCATATTGAGGATATAACCAAATTCCAATGTTCAAACCTGATGAGGAAAATATAAGTTTTATAATAGTTTGTGGAACATACTACTATAAAGTAGTGCCTTCTGGACTAATGAATGTCGGAGCAACACACCAAAGGTTAGTAAACAGAACTTTTAGAGAGTAGATTGTGTAAAACATAGGGGTATAGGTAGATGATATGCTGGTAAAATCCCAAGAAGGGAATAACCATCTAAGAGATCTTAAAGAGATGTTTGGGGTATTAAGGAAAAATGAAATGAAGCTCAACCCACAAAATTGCTCTTTCAGAACTCAATTTGGAAGTTTTTTAAGATACATTGTTAGGGCTCGAGGAATCGATCCCGATCTCGACCAAATTCAAGCTATTAGGAACACGCGGTGCCAAAAGCAAGCAAAGATGTGATGAGCTTGAATGGAAGAGTGGTAGCATTGAATAGATTTAGTTCTAAAGCCACTGATAAATGCATACCATTGTTCGATTTAATTAAGAAGAAGCAAAACTTCAAATGGGGGAAAGATTTCCAAAAGGCCTTTAAAGAGCTGAAAGATCATTTAGAAAAGGCTTTAATCTTATCAATCCCCGTAGATAGGAGAACATTTATCTCTATATAGTAGTTTCCAAGCATGTAGTAACATCTGTTTTAAATAGGGAAGAGAACAAAACTAGAATTCCAATATTCTATGTTAGCAAAAGGCTGAAAGATTTGGAAATTAGATATTCATTTGTAGGAATGTTGGTATTCTACTTAAGGCTCACCGCCCGAAAGCTCAGGGTCTATTTCAAAGCACACCCAATTAAAGAGTTGAATAACTTTCCGCTCAAACAAATTTTCAATAAACTTGAGGCGTCAAGAAGATTAGTAAAATGGAGAATAAAAATTAGCCAATATGATATTGAATTTCAACCTCCAGTTGTAATAAAAGGGCATGCTTTAGCCGATAACGTAAATGAATGCATAGGATTTATGAAGGCACAATCAAAAAATGAAAGAGATTTAAAACCCAAATGACAGTTATTCATAGATGGTGCTTCAAATAAACAAGGACCTGGTGCTGGATACGTGATTATTACCCTTGATGGACATCGCTTACATTATGCGATGAAATTAGGCTTCCCAACCACCAATAACGTGGTAGAATATGAATCAATGGTGGTAGGATTCACCTTATCCCTACAACAAAAAATTCTTAGAATTGAAATCTTTCGCGACTCATAACTGATGCTAAAAGGGCACTTTTCGATAAATCCTATGCAATAAATTGACCAAATGAAAGATGCTAAATTGACCCTTTGTGCTAAGAAGGTACTAAAGATGTTGACCTAATTCAAGGACTTTTCGATACATCAAGTACCCAAGGGGGGAATTCCTAAGCCAATTCTTTGACCAAATTGGTTAGCTCACAAAGAGCATCTGAGACTCGAATTGTGCTAATTGGCTTCCAGCCATGTCCTCGCATAGAAGAAAAAGTGTTTGGGAGAAAAAGTGAAGAGTTGGTGCTAACTAGATCCCAAGCTCTCATGTTAGCGGAAGAGGGAAGTGATCCAAGAATCCCTAATGATGAAAGCCAAGGATGATGCATTCTTATGAAAGTAAGCGGCCAATATGAAAACAATTGGATGGCATCAATAGTTGAATATTTGACGAAAGGAAAATTGCAAACAGATAAAAAGAAAGCTAGAAGAATAAAACATCAATCTCTAATCTTTATTATTATGAATGGAATACTTTATAAGAAAGGATACTCACTTCCTTATTTAATATGTGTTTTCCAAAAGGTGGAGCAAAATTATTAAAAGAAGCCCATGAAGGATTTTGTGGAGATAATTCTAATGGCATAAAACTAGCCAAAAAGGTTTTGACACAAGACTTCCATTGGCCCCAAATGACAAACAACGCCATGGATTATGTAAAAAGATGCGAAAAGTGCCAAAAATTCTCGAGAATCTCAAATTTACCACCAATTGAGTTGACCTCAATCTCAAGCCCATGACACTTTAATGTGTGAGGGATCGATTTGATCATATCATTGCATATATCTAATAGAGTAGTAGCATTGACTACTTCACAAAATGGGCAGAGGCAAAACCATTGCCAAACATAACGTTTAGAAAGGTGCTAATTTTGTAAGCAAGAATATAGTCACCGAATTTGGAATACCATACAAGGTCATACCTGATAATGGAACCCAATTTGAAAGTGAAGAATTCGCCAAATTCCGCAATAAAAATGGAGTTATCAAATTCTTTTCAGTTGCAGCTTACCCAAACGTTAATGAAGTCATTCAATCTGCCAATAAAACTATTCTTAAGAAATGAGTAGATAAAGAAAAGAGAAATTGAGTACAAAACATACCTTCTGTGCCTTGGGCATAAGGACTACTACTAAAATGGCAATAGAACATACCCCATTTTCCTTAACATATGGATGTGAAGCAATGATTCCAATTGAGGTTGATGTACCATCCCATCGAAGAATTGCATATGCTTTTAATCCTAATCAAGAACTAAGAAGAGAGTATTTGGATCTGATAAATAAGCTAAGAGATGAAGCGCCCATACGAACAATTGAATATCAACGAAGAATAACCAAATACTACAATTCCAATGTCAGGGAAAGACCATTTCGAAAAGGAGATTTGGCACTCTAAAAAGTCATGGAAAATACGAAATATCCTGTAGATGATCCGTTTGGGCCTAATTTGGAAGGACCCCTTGTTATCCATGATGTAATCCCACTAGGGACCTATCGACTATGCCAACCAGATGGTAACGTTATAGTAATAACTTGGAACACTGAACATCTAATACATTTTTTACTACAATGGATGAAATAAGTAATTAAACCAAATATGTCTATAGAATCGATAGTCCAATGAAATGAAAGAATTAAAAGGAAAAGCCTATACTAATGCCTATAAGGTAATAAGAGCAAAGAAAACCTTTGATCATGCCGCAAGGGTATGCTCAAAGCACCTCCTTGAGGGAGGTTAGCGTAAGCCTCTGGTCTAACCTATAAGGCCAGGCCAAAGCATTGCAAGCATTCCATCCTGCCTATGTGGCCTAGCTGGAGAGCCTCCTAGAGGGAGGATGGAGTTAGCCTTTGGTCCTGCCAAAGATGGCATGGCCAGAGCATCGAGAAGCCTTCAGCCCAACCTGTAAAGCCTATCTGGAGCACCTTCTAGAGGGAGGATGAAGTAAACCTTTGGTCCCGCCTAATATGGCCTAGACAAAGGACCGAATAGGCCTTTAGTCCTGCCTATAAGGTTTGGCAGAAGGACCTCCTAGAGCGAGATCAAGTAAGACGTTGGCTCTACTTAAGATATCTAACCAAACGCACTGGATAAAAGACCTAAATCATCACTTAAGAGAGTAACAAGGGGTTCAATCCAAGTTGGGATCAATACCTAAAGATGGTAATAAATAAATAAATCAAAGTCAATTCACTACATAAAGAGTAGTAAGGGGCAATCTTCTAGAGGTAGATCAGATACAAAAGGAAATTAAATAAATCCAAAAGAGAGATTGAGGCGGTCTTCTAGTGGAAGATCAATCGATTTTAAAAGCAAACAAAACTCTATCCTCAAGAAGGATTGAGGCAATCTTCTAGTCGAAGATCAACCGAATGTGGAAGCATACATTACTTTATTCTAAAGAATGGATCAAAAACCATCTCTTAGAGAAAGAACATTTTAATGCTTTCAGTTATTCATCAAAATAAAGTCAAGAGAAATCCCAAGAGAATGGGTCAAGAGTTGTCTACTGCCTAGATTCAGAAATTTTAACATCAGTCATGAATGTGTGAAAATCCAGATTTATTAGCTGGACTCAAAAGCTCTATTCTTCAAAATATGGAATTATTTCTCAATCCTAGATACCTTTATTGGAATTTGAGTTATCAAACAACGGGGATTTCCATTAGTAAGCAGATGGATTTCTATTATTCTTATAATTAGATTTCTGATTATTATTAGAATTGGTTTTCTTATTTTCTATTGAAAACATTTATTAATACTAGAGTGGTTCTCTAGTCTTCTATTGCTACCAGATTAGTTTTCTAGTCTTTTATTCATATATTATCACCATATAGGTTTATAGTCTTATATTTAGCTATTATTATCAGATTGGTTTCATGGTCTTCTATTAACATCAGTTTTGGTCTTCATATCTTCTATTATTGCCAGATGGTTTTTTGGTCTTTTATTCAAGTGATATTATTACCAGATAATTTTTTTGTCTTCTATTCAAAATATGATTATAGATTTCTGGTCTTCTACTCAGATAATTATTACCAGATAATTTTTGGTTTCCAATTCAAATGAAGCTATGATACTTTTGCTAGATTGGATTTGTAGACTTTCTATCGAATAGATTTCTTATCTTCTTATTCAAAACTGACTTTGAAATATGAAAGCCTATTTTAAGGAAAAAGCAGATAAGCTAATTCATGATTCTATCAAAATCAAGAAAATTAGCTCAAACACAAATTTAAAATTAATAATGAAATTCACAACTTACCTTGTGTTTTACAGGAAAACAGGGTTAGAAAGAAAAACTTGCATAGAATTAGGAAAGCGAGTAAATTCTTGGTTTGACAATAAAGTGTAAAATCTTCTTTTATACGAGGAGGAGGGAAAATGTTTTCTGTATATTTTATAAAGAAAACAAACATGGAAATAAGGGAATATGACGTCGAATTAATAAATCTATTACTATAGACCATGATTCCAAAGAAAAGAAAGTACGACTACAGTGGTGGCATCGAAAAGGAAGCAAGCAAATATACCAGAAGAGATATTCGATATCGAAAGCATGGGCACATTGTGTTGAAGTCCATGATGTCAAAGATAAAGCAAAAAGGGATACGATAAAGGATGTCACCACTCAAAGCGTCTTACAAGGATATCAGCACCTAAGGTTATTGAACTGCGTAGGTTATCATACATGAGGAAACAATGATGTCGAATACTTTTACCACCAATTCCCACTTCAACCTTGTCGAAACCATGATGAATAGGGAGAAGGAAGAATAATAAATAATAGCACCAATAAGGCTATTCGAAGGAGTCGAAGGGATGCTACAGTCAAGTGTCAGATGTGTTACAAGCATTCGAAGTGGTCAAAAGCACACTCGCGCTTCAATTGCTTCATTTTCCAAGAGATGCTTTTGCATGCATGAAGATATTTCGAATGGGTTGAGGAACACCTTTTGAAGGCAGCGAGTAACAGCCACACACATGCGTGCCAAACGTTTCGAAACCAAAGGTTTCATCTTCATTCAGATTACTCAAAAAATATTTCGTTGGAACAATCCTATCAAAATCATAACTAAGCCTCTCGAACCGATCGAAACCTTTCACAACTAAGAGGGGTTCTGCATCTATCCGCAAGCATGTCTTCAAAAGCTACCTTCTGCATCGAAACTCGGAGTATTTCAATATCTTCGAAACCCCAGGATGTACCTACTGACAAAGTAGAAAGCTCATGCTACTTCTCACTAGCAACAATAAAGCAACACAAGAGGAAAAGACGCATCCACCCCTTTTAACAAAGACATAGGGATCCAAATCCTTTCAAATGCAATGCTGAGGGTTGCACAAGTGTCAAAGGTGACAAAAGGTCTACAAAGACACCTTCCGAATGGGTTGAAAGCTCTGAGTCAAAATATGCCAAACAAAACCTATAAATAAGACCCTAAGGGTCTGGTATTAGGGATTCTAATGGACTCACTCTCTTCTATACTTCCATACATTTATAAGTTTGTAACCTTAATTTGGAAATCAAATTGGGAAAATTGATCGTTTTGTACATCATTAGTTTAATGAAGACGAGATTTTAATGCCTTTGGTTATGCAACTGTTTGGAGACTTTTATTAAATTTGATTGTGTTCTGCTTGTGTCGAATTAATCAAAAGGATACCTTTCGAGTGGGTCAAAACCCTTACTTTACCAATACACGTAGGTTCTTAACTCCAAAACACTACTCACAAAAAGCTCATCCTTCTTTAGTCAGTTGAAACCTCAAACATGGCCAAGATCCCTAGACTTAAAATCCAAACAGAAACCATTAAAGAGGCAAGCTTTCGACGAACTCGAAACCCATCATTTAGTCAATACCCAATAACATTAGATCCAACCATTAGGTTATCACCGCTGTTTCATTAGGATGTTTCAAATCGATTAAATAGCAAACTAGGCTAGTTAGAAAGAATTAAAAAGAAAAGGATATAAGTGTTTCGACTGGGTCGAAAGGTTGGACAAGGAAGGGTTTTCGTAATAAAGATCTATTCGAAACGTGAATCAAAGGAAGTAATAAGATCCTAACTTTCTCTACTTAATCAAAAGTGGTTTATAAGGATATACCCGCACTTTTAACTCTACTTTTTGGCGTTGACTAGTTTCTAGTTAACATTTTGGAACTAGAATGAGGGCTCGAAGCTCCAGTCTTGTGGTTAAATCCACAACATTTTCCTCTAACCCAATTATCTTTAGAACCTATCCACTTTAGATTTTAGTTCATCATGATTGGAAAATTCAAAAGATCTGAGCAAGGTTCCTCAGAGCCATATCTAATTGGATTCTCCCATGAAACAATTAATGATACAATTCAACATGACGAACAACTGTTAAGAATGGAGGCTTTAAGGATCATAAGGAAAAATAAAGTTGAAGCCTATAATCCAACTAAATGGAGGTTAAACCCTTTTCATATTGGCCCCACCCCTATCTTTGCCTTAGGAGAAAGGAAAAATGAAAGTGATAACTTGTTCGATCAAATGAGGAAAACAATTCAACCCTACACCAAAGGCACAATCTTTGAAGAAGGAATGCTGGCTGATTACAATGCATTTGCATACAAATGGTATCAAGCAATAAGTAAGACACTGCTTACACAGGAACATCAAAGGGTTTTAAAAAGAAAACCAGTTGTCAAGGGTGGAACTCCAGAACCAAGTAGTAAAAGACCTAGAAACCATCCTCGAGAAACAAGCTTCAGGTCGAAACTTCCTAAAGAATGCAACTTAACGACATCTATAGAGGACGTCTACTTGCTAACCTAGGATTAACTCAATTATTGGCCACCACAGAAGAAAAAGCGTAAATAAGAAAGGAACTTGGGAGGATCCTATTGCCACTACCATATGATGAATGGTCATGAAACAAATCAATGCTAAGCACTTGAAGGACTGATAATCAACTTTTTCAGACAAGGCAAAATTAATGGGTTTGTTAGGAGATCCTAGATGAAGTGACTAAAGATCTACTTTACTAAACGAAATCCACATGGTTGGGAGTAAAATACTGCTTGCACTTGGACATTACCTTAAACGAACCAAGCCTCTGTCCGCGCCGAGTTGGCCAAGTCAAAGCGCCTCTTGGAGGAAGGTTAGAGTAAGCATTTATCGGCACCACGCTATGGATAGGATAAAGCATCGACCAGCCCTTAGCCGGGCCACACCATGGCTAGGTCATGGCACCTCCTAGAGGGGTTAGACTAAGCCTTTATCCACACCATGCTATGGCTAGGTTAAAGGATCATAATCGTTTGGCCACGCCACGCTATGGCCAGGTTAAGGCGCCTCCTAGAGGGAGTTTAGAGTAAGCCTTTATCCGCGCCACGCTATGGCCATGTTAAAGCATAGACTAGCCCTTGCTCGCGCCACGCTATGGCCGTGTTAAAAGCATATACAAGCCCTTGGTCGCGCCATGCTATGGCCAGTCAAGGCCCCTCCTAGAGGGAGGTTGGGCAAGTCCTTAGGTCCTGCTTGTGGATAAGCTAACCAAGCGCACCAGACAATAATGGACTAAGACTTCCAAGCCCAAGAAGTGGCACATCAAACAGCGGATTAAGATGTTTGGGCCCATGAAGCGGCAAAACAAACAACGGATTAAGATGTCCAAACCCAAGAAGCGGCTTATCAAATAATGGAATTAGCATCCGAGCACAAGAAGCGGGAAATCAATTTACGTATACCCAAAGAGTAGTGCAAGACAGTAGGCTTAAATAAGAATCTACAGCCTCCAGTTTATTCCCTAGAAGAGAAGTTCTTAACTTCATTTATTAATACACGAATCTGGGTTTCGGGTCATTCATTATTTGAAACTTCACTCATTAATGCCTAAATCTAGGCTAAAGATCTCTATTAAGAAGATTATTATTATGGACTTTTGGTTATCATCCACAAATACCCGAATCTGGGTTTCAAGACAATCACTAATAATTCATGGACATTACTCCTTAATGCTCGAATCTGGGCTCTAGACTTCTATTATCGATATTATTATAGATTACTGGTTATTATCCCCTAATACCTGAATCTGGGTTCTAAATCATTTAACTTTCAGAATTTCACTTGTTCATGCCTAAATCTGGGTTCTAAAGCAATTGATATTTAAGATATATTTTACTAATGCCCAAATTAGGGTCACTAGACTTCGACTACAAACTTTCAAACAATGATTTATGGAATTCGATTACATGATTTATTATTGGTTTTCCAATAGCTATCTTTAGAAGATAAATTTCTAAACTTCTATGATTAGATGTTCAATATTTTATGAATGATAGAAGTCGGATTCTTGGCTTTCTCTCTCATCATTATCCAAGATGGGTTTTAAGACACTCAACTGAATTCAATTATAGAATTATTTTTCACCTACTGTCATATGTCAACATAATTATTTGTTAACTTATGCAAGTAATGTGCACAATCCCCTATATAGATTTCAAGTTAATGATAAGGGATATTGTTTACTCCATGATTTTCAGGGAAAGGAAATCAGCAAAAAAGGGATCGGAGGATCCAGCAAATACAAAAATCATGGTACAAATTATCAAAGAGCTGATTCAAAAACAACATTGTAAGAAAGGACAACAAACCAAGTGATATTTACAAAATTTTCATATTTTACATAATTTATGAAATTATTTACAAGTGTATGGTACCAATATATACATTTCACAAATCTTGAGCAGCTTTGTCCAAATTTTTGGAAATTAAGGGATCAACGTCGTGATCAATTGCAATATGAAGATCTTTCGTAAGTTTCTTCTCCTTTTTCCTTATTATCTCAGCATCATCAATAGATTTGATATGCGTCTTCAAAGCATGATTGAAGGCTTTGTTTTCTCCCTTAAGAGTTTAAAATTCCCTTTCTAGATGAGCAATACACTTTTGAAGAATATACTTTTCACATTCAAGCTTTTGAATCTTAGCTGCATACTCGTTTGTGCGCTGCGAGTACCTCACTTTATGTTGTTCATCAAAATATTTCATCATCTTAAATTTAACTTTCTTGCATCATTACCCTATAATCTTCTCGTCTAAGCCAGGAGAAGGATTAGTCATAGCAGGAAACTTTTGGATGGCAAGGGAAGTAGACCATGTTAATTTCGCAACAGATGGAACAATGGAAGAAGCTGGTGAATCGATGTTTGAAATATTATTCCCCATAAAGAATTCAAGCAATTCACACTGGGCTTGACTACCTGTTAACTTAATATCCAAATCACTAATTTGCTGGAGAAGTTCGGACATCTTATGATCAAAATCAACTGAAAGGTTTGATTTAATTTGATGCTTCAATACGAAAATCGTTGAATTTTAGCTCTTAATATTCGCTTCTAGATTGGCAATTTGATCATTGACATTTCTCATGATGGTTTTTTAAGCAAATATCTTCTGTGCCATTCTAGAGCTTCAACATTATTTTTAAAGTGAGTAGACAAAGGATCGTTAAGAAGCTTCCTCTTCTCAATATCTGCTAGCAACCTATCACTAATACTGATGAAATGAGAAGTTGAATCTATCGAGCATGGCATCGCAGATAACTGTAACTCCTATTTAAACAATTAAAAAGAAACTAAGGACTCAAATAATCAATCTCTCTTTATTACAACAGTAAAAGATTACAACTTAAGTGGAAATGAGACGTAAAAGTACAATTAGACATTTTTTTTATATCTAAAGTTGAGGAACTGCATTTCTAATTTTACTTAAGGAATTAGCTGAAAGAATATTGTTGAGTCAAAAGGAGCATTGAATCCATTCAGGGTAATAACCGAAGGATATTTGCTATATTCTCACTTCCCGACAGGAGGACTTCGCTACTACATATTAATTTGGTATGATATGCCCGAATTTCCTTAAGAAGCATTTCTTTTTCCTCACCAAGAAAATCGAAATGAAGATGAGGATGTTCCATGTAAAGCCTTTGCTAATCTCTAAGAAAGCAATATCTGGCTAATTTTAAAGATTTCAAAAGTGAAGCTTTTTGTAGATATTCTCTTCTTTATTTGACATACTTGCTTAAATAATCTCTAGAAACAAAGCATCCAAAGGGACATTCATTCTATGGTAACGTAATAAAATATAGCTAAGTATAAAAGGAAATTAGAACAAGAAATTCATAAGCCAATATTATTACATAATTATGATTGATCATCTGGTTCATGTAAAATTGATTTTTTGAATAATTCTGAAATGAATTTGTCCTTATAGTATTTAACTTTCTCAGGAGGCAACTCTTGGGGAATCGACCTGACTCGTGGTAAGTTCCAACATGCTGCAAGATGTGGATCAGATCGAAATTCATCCAAATACCTCTTGTATAAACGCCTAAGTAGACCCCCACTAAAATCACTTGAGTATGAGAAACCCATAGTTGGATGTCTATAATAGGCTTTGTATAAAAATCTACCAAAATGTTCCTCTCTTCAATCAACATCCAAAAGAGCACAATCAACTCCCGATTCTCTTTCAAAAGACTATTATATCGATGGCGCGCCTCCTCAGTCGTGGGGGCAGCTTTTTGATTTTTGAAAGATGCTAACGCTACCACACTTTTGTTAAGTTTATGATACTTATCGGAGAGAATATTGTGTTCTTTCGAATGCTTATATATCTCTCTATACAAGCTATTTATTTTCGCTTGTTTTCTTTTAAGCTTGGTTTTATAAAGGTGAATGGGTTTCCTACGCACCTAAAATAAATGATCTAAACTATTAGTATCCTGGAAGTGAAAACCATTTAAACAAAGAATCTCATACCTGAGAAACGGGAATCGATGCTTTAGGTACCTATTCCTTCTCTCTTGGTTCTTCCACATTAATTTTTGTAGGCTCCTCTTATAGGTCAGAAGATGTAGGTTAAAGTGGGATTGCTTCACGAATAGATTGATCAGGATTAAACTTTTTTGAAACCATGGTATTGTTATCATCATCTTTTTCAAGAGCACCATTGTAACCACCCTTGTCGACACCTGAACCTTGACCTCCATTTACATTGTCGTCATTGTTGTTTTCATCGTCATCATTATCATGATCATCATCATCATTACCGCCCTCCTCCTTGGCAACTTCATCTTTATCACCTTCATCTTTATCACCTTCATCGTCAGAGACGAAGTCTACTTCAAAGGATAGAATTTTAGAAGCATTTATCTCTTCTCTTTTAGAGATTTCAAACCCCTGCTCCATTCTCTTAATTTTGTTCACAACTTTGTTGACAAGAGCAGGGTTAAGTGAAGGAAAGCTCAAATCTTAGCATTTATCTATATTGTCGGTGTAAGAAAGCATCATGGCATCATCAAGAGAATTAACAATGATGTCTTTAAGGGAAGTATCAAGGCACTGAGACACTCGTTGTTTTGCATCGGAGATAACACTGACAGCCAGCTTTAGAGAATTGTTCTTTTTCTCCAACTTATTCACTAGAGAAAATTGTTTAGCCACCATTTGAGCATCTTCATCCTTAGACTCTTTCAGAGCCATTTTCGAAGCTAGATTTTCGTCAGCTAAGAGTTGACAAGCTTTTCTTTCCCCAGAAACAATGAACTCTGATTGAGCAAGAGAGGTTTTCAATCTCTCTAGTTCCATTGTAGTTTTATTTTTACCACCGATCAAAGAGATGACTTGGCTATTCAAGTTTGAAATTTCTTCTTGAAGCTTGGATGATTCAATGGATGATTTTAAAGCGTTTTCTTACAGTGAGAGCCAAATTTTGGTAATCTAAAAGAAAAAGTATAACATAAGTCAAAAAATTTGTGAGAAAGAATGATAATAAGGTTAAGTGATATGAACCATACCAGAAGTTTTTGTTCAACTAGGGAACGACAATGATCCATTGGATTAGAAATAGATGAAGGTGATCGGATGGAAGTGAAGGATGAAGAGCATAAGATAGACTGAACCATTGTTTCAAAAGCACTCAGAGGCACAGTTGACGTGGATCGGGAAGAGCGCAACTCCTAAGAAGTGGTCGAAGTCCCTAAGTCTTTTTGTATTTGTTCAATCACACGTGGAGAGCTGGAAATGACAATGCATAATATGGGATCAACCTTCGAGGGAGTCTTCTTAGGTTGATTAAGAGAAGCGTCAACAGTTAGACTTTCCAAAGACTTATCAATATCAACAGTCATCTCCTCTATTAACGGCGGAGAATTAAGAAATTCAACGATCTTGGCCTTCTTAGGGGATGGTTCCACCACGGTCACTTTACCTATTTTTCTTTTAGCTGCCATCTTCGACCTAGGAATGGCTAGAGACAAAGATGACACACGGGATGTAGAACCAGGGAGAGCCGGATCACTTATAATTGGTTCAACCTGAGGAGCAACTGCTAAAAATTCAAAAAATTACAAGTCAGTGAAGTAATTTAAAAAGTAACACAATAAAAAACTAACTGTACTATGTTTAAGCCAACCGGAATGATCGAGATAAATTGGAGACAGTGGAGAAAAGTTATTTGGGTCGCCCAAAGAAAGGAAGCGTATGCTCAAAGATGTGTGCTGAACTAAGGAAGGTTGACCAACTATCCTTTCACCTACTGGTAGGAGGTAATGCTTTTGAAGATTGGAGGGATTGAACAGAGTTAGCCTATTCCCGATGCTATTGGAGGCGGAAATCAATGACTTTACAGTTTTCTTACCTTTTTCATTCTATTCTTTGACAGAAGGACTGAAAAAGAAGCATAGATTAGTAAATGAGAGTAACCAAATGAAAAAAGTAAATTATTTTTATTAGTTAATACTGTGATCAACTTACAAAGGGAAGAGAAAACCCCCACTGATGTTGGAAAAGCATTTAACGAAGAAGAACCGTGTCTCTCAATCTCTGAATTTTTTTACCCCCTCGAATATTAGCTTCTTGGGGGATTGGCTCTAAAGATTTGATTATTCAGGTTATTGAGTTTAACTAGTTGAACAAGATAGTCCAAAACTTCAGCTTTAAATGATGGCATTCCAGACTCTAGTGCCATGTGTTCAAAGATAGAAGATATGTACATACATTTGGTGATAGTCGAATGGGAGCAATGCCCATGGGTCATGTTGATGAACTTGGCCAAGAAATTCGGGAAAGGCAGAAAGCCACCATGCCATATGTGAATAGCAGTGTATGCAAAGTATCCTTCAGGTGGGCATTGGATAGTTTCACTATCACTTGGGGAATTGCTTCCACCCCAGTGATGCCGAAGTCATTAAGAATTGCATCAACCTCATCCTGAGTAGAGATCAAAGAATGCTTAGAAGTAGCTTTATTCTTCTTATGAGATGATTCCATCACCGGTATTGTGTCTTTTTCTGGTTTTGGGAAGTCTTTTTCACTCCCATGATTCTGCTAGGTGAAATTAGTCAAATAGAAGTTATGATTTGTTATGAATTCAACATATTTTCAAGGACATCAAAAACCTATTGCCACAATTCGAACATCAATCAGTACATGAAATTTCATATCCTTAAAAGAATATTAGAGTTATCTTAGAAAAATAAAATTTGTTGGGCTTTTGACAGAGTTGAAAGTGAGGATGGAAAAAGAAGTCCAACAAATACACTTCAACAATGTCGAAAGATCAATGAAAAATTTGTTATTAAAAGGAGTAGTTGAATCCTATACAAACAATTTAAATATAAACACAGACTAACAACATTTAATAAACAAGAGAAATAGACATTTCGATATTGTCGAATCCCCTAAATTTTGTCAAACAAAAAGAGCGTGGATGCTGTGAAAACCCTATATCCCAATTAAGTTGAAAGGTTTCAGTTTGAATTATATTAATAAAAATGGAAAGGCCTTGGGACGTTTTGATAATATTGGTATATAATGATGATCGAATCCCAGTTAGTTACAGAAGGTGTCAACAAAGTTGAAAGGGGTATATGGTGTCGAAAGCATACCAACAATAGATTTGAGTTGATAAAGTCAGTTTCGACTGAGTCGAAATGATTGATTTGATTTACTACTTCAACAAAGTATGTCACTCTCAACCTAATTTATAAAAAAATGAATAAAGAATCTCTAACTCCACACATCCCCTAAAATAATTTGGGAGTAAGCATGTACTAAAGGTTTCGAAACCTAGAAAATAAAGATTATGCTTTTGAAAGTATTAACTAGATAATTATTTAGTAAGACACATTAGGCAACTTCTTCGAAAGGTATCAGAATACACTAAAGTATAATTATGCTTTTGAAGAGGTCTGCTTCATATTAACAACCTCAACTATTCAACGAGATCAATTAAGAGAGGAGCTGGACTACCTTTCACCCTATCGAAAGAGGTTGAAGAAGAAAAACAAAAGTTGCCGCCATAACCCCTTTCGAAGGGGTAGAAGGTAAAATTGCAATGCCAAAATGCAATTCATACTGCTAAAAAATCTCTGTGAAGTAACCGGGAAAATTCTTTATTCCCCAAATCCAATTTTAATCAAATACTTTTAAAATTAATAAAAAAATTATTTGGGTGCGGATTCTCAATTGATAATGTAACGACCTGAATTTTCCATCGTTTGATTTTACATATTTAAATGGTTTAAATATTGGATTTGGAATTATAATCTAGTTAGTAAGACTTTAAAACCGAAATTTTGAACGATTTCGGAAATTTTGGAAATCGTCAATTTAATCAATGCGCTAGAATAGCGATCTGGGACACATTCTCGGATTTTGACGAAACCTGTTGCATTGGATCCATAATAGTGCATTGTTATAGGTTTTAAAATTTCGTAGTGATTGCAGTTATCATTTGATCATACGGGGTAGAAACGTGCTGAAATTAAGATCGAAAATTTAATATAATAAATTAGTCCAAAAAGCTATCTTCTCCAGACGATCGAATTAGGACTTGAAACCTTTTCCATTGTATTTGAAATAGGGGTATAACATTATGAACGCCTAGTGGCATGCCTCGATAAGGCTTCAAGATTTTGGGTTGTGAAAATCGAGACATTTTAAAATTTAAGTACATACATACATACATATATATATATATATATATAAATAATTGACTTGGCCTTTTTAATTCACTCAACTGTTATTCTTCCTTTTCAAATTACTGTACACCTAGCCTAACACGCAACCCTTTATTCATAAATCACATCCCTCCCTTTCTTTCTCTTTGTTTCAAATTGAACAGATAGTAAAAAAACCGAATTCATGTCCTGTAAAAATTGCGTGACTTTTCCCTCTTTTTCCTCCTCAGTTCATATTCTCGAACAACGAAATTGAACTTTTAAAAAAACAGAAATCGCGACATTGCCGATGTTTGGAACTCAAGCACAACATCGCAAATGAATCGCTAATGGGGGCACTCGCGATGGTCGCGTATTGGAATTGACGGCACGATGGGAGGGGTTATTCGACATCGCCTTTAGGGGGTTCCTTATTTGCTTTTGAACCTGAGGATGTGCATTTGATGCCGGAGGCATAACAGTATAGGAATTTCATTGTTTCCCAATTTCATATTTGATTGTAGGGGAGGCTCGGGTGGATTATGATGGTCGGGACGTGGCATCCAAACATTGGGGAGGGGGATCATGGAGACCAACTCTCAAAAAGGAGAAACTCACGATGGTAGTGGGAACGTGGTGACGTCTGGCGAACTGTGGCAACTCGTGGCTGAGGCGCCTCGGTAGTCGATTGATTCTAGTTTGATATAGAAAACGGAGGATGAGGAATCGCGGTCTGGGGTTTATCATGCATTGCGAAGGAAGACAGTATGGCAATCAAGTTTTAAATTATTATTTTTTTAGTCAAATTAAAATGTTTATTAATTTTATCATCAAAATAATTATGGTATAACTTTTCGTGTGAGATTGGATTGAGTGAAACAAATTGAGTTGGAACTATATCAGACATCATTCGATTTAGGCGGGAACCAGAATGATTTGGCGACCTCTAAAATAAATGAGAGAAAACTCTCACTCATTTGAAATTACCAAAATTTGGATGCTAGTTGAATTTATAAAATATATTGTCTGTTGAATGGTATAATCTATATAATAGTATATATACACTAGTATGTAGAGTGATATTCCCGCATATTATAGCAGATGAAACCCTATGTGCCCCGCATAATAGCGGATGACCCTATACACTGTGATATCCCCCACTAAGTGGGATTGGAACTTTTATGTTCTATTAACATCTGTAGATGTAGGAAAACGGGTTGGAGGGATCCAACTGGATTCCTAAAAAATGTTGATTAATTTTCGTACATAGTGATATATGATTAGTGTGAACAATCAATTATAGATTATTGCTATGATATTGAATTATTAAATGCTATAATAGTATGGACCTTAAATTTGGTATTTTGAATATCGTAAAAATTTATTTTTGTAATTTAAAGAATTAAATTGGAGATTTTGAATATAAAAATATTTATAAGGAAATTTGGATTGTTCTAAAGGAAATTAAGTGGAATGAAAAAATATGTAAAATTTGATTGGTAACTATTCGTAAATTAGTTTAAAGATGGGTTTTTAAATAAAATTATATGATGGGATTGAAATGATATTCTGAAAGTATGGGAAGGGGTTGAAATCAATATTAAAAATAGATTTGAAGTTAAAATGGGATTTATTAAGGAAGGGATTTATAAAATGAAATTTTATAAATAAAATTTGTTTTATAAACAAGTGAAACTTAAAGGGAGTTTATAAATTTATGAACGAGTTTATATATAAGAGAAAATGATGTTAGTGGATAAGTTGTAATATACGTTTACGATGTGAATTTATATCGAGTTATGGGAATCATTTTGGTAAATGAATATTGATTCTATTTTTTAATGTGAGAATAGTTGTAAAATTGAGATCTAACCGAACTAATAGGAATCGAGAGGGATTTATAAACTGAATTTGGCAATATTGGATTTTTAAAATAGATTTTTGTCGAGAAATTAAAAATTGTTTAAATACGATTTATAATTACTATATAACTTAAACTATTATTATATTTAGAATATTCCGAAAGAATATTTATTGAAATTAATTCCATTTTATCAATCAGCCTTGTAAAATGATTAGTAATTAAAAATGATTTGGATATGATTTATCGAGGTTATTTGGATTGTTTTGGTTTACTTAAACATATTTCAAAAATAAACAACATTCCTTAAAAAAATACTTATTTTATTTATAAAAATTTAAAGATTGAATTTATTTATAAATCCTCTCGAGATTTGAAACGAATTTTATTAAAAGGATTGAATTTTGGAGGGAACCTTATAGGGGAATTTCGGAAGCATAAAGAAAAATTCCAAAGTGTTAAAAAATACGAGAAATTAGAAAAATGAATTAGAATTCATAAAAGAGGTTAGAAATGAGTATTTGGAGACATAGACAAGTGCATTCGACTTTGGAAATATTAAGGGGGTTTACAAATAAAATTTGTAAAAATTGTAAGAATAGGGAATAAATGGGCCATTTCCTAATTATTGGGATAAAAAGATCTTAGGAAATATACCTATAAATATTCCTAAGTACTGGATGGAAATAATTTGAAAATAGTTAACTTCAAGATTTTAAATATTGAAAACATTTTCAAAGGGATGATGTGACGCCCCACCTCTATACCCACGCTAGCCAAGAACACTACGGTGTAGTGCTGTCAACTAGCACGGAGAATAAGGCTGTTGAGGAGCGACCATCCATGTGATTTCTTATCACACGGTGGCTATGAATAATCTTCGGAAATAAACATAAAAATAAGCATAACACAAATCAGTCACAGACATCCATATCACAAAGGCGGAAGAAGATATGAATATATAACTAACACATGAAAGTGTACATCAGAGAAGTGGTTAAAAAGATCCACAATAATACAAAAGAATAGCAACACGTGCTATACAAAAGAATACAACTATGAGTCTATATATCAAGTGTAAACGACAAAAACTGCTAATCTAAATGGTCAGCCAAAAGTCAGAGTAGTAAATCCCTAGGGGAGAAGTCAAGCAGAAGCACCTGTAACATCTCGGTCTGACCCGAGTATTATTTATAAGAAAATAATAAACGGATCAGTCTAGCTATAGATATCAGATAACATGATATAAACAATAGATATGGCAAGAACATATAGTAACCATAAAGACATACTATGATAAGCATGTAAATGAAGATCATCAAGAGATCAAACAATATCAAAAGAATCTTCTAAAAGATCCAAATTCACCTAAAAACATCAAAGCTGGAAAATCATAACAATGAAAGTCATGAAAATAGGTGAAGCACAAATTCCAGAAGACTACACAAGAAATCCAGAAATCACAATATAGGAGCATGAAAACTCACAAAATGGGAGCACGAAAACTCACCAACATGTGTAACACAAAGCGAGACGCTATCTCATGGTTGTAAGCCATTAATTTTTTCACACATGAATGGCCCGAAGACCGTGGGGCGCTACCCCACATATGTGATGGCGAAACATCACACAAATGCGATGGCGAAACATCATAAGAGCGGGGTCTAATCTCCCTCGCAGACAAAGAGACATCGCACAGTTGCTAGTCTAAAACACAAAAATGATCGTCATGATCATCAAGAAGTGTCAATTACACTAAGTTAGTAAATATAAAAGTTTAGCTTCATGTCCCATAACCCCTTGCTTAACTCAAATATTTACGAGCAAACTGTAGATCTTCACTAGAAAGTTGTCACACGAGATTCAATCGAACAAGTCCAAGAATTAACCGACGAAGTAAACGCAAGCATTTCATACTACTTGTTTTACTAAGTCATTTAATTAGATTTCTCATACGAGTGAGGGAAAGGTTTGTATATACTAGTAGATTGGAAAACAGTTTAAGAAAAGAGCTTTGTTATTGAAAATAGGGTTGAAGTCATTTTGTTGAAAGAGTTTTGATATTTACTACTAGTATAGAAAAGAAAACCTTTATAATTTAAAGTGACAAACCATAGAAGTGATTGCAGAAACAATCAATCATAAAAATTCACATTCTAAGACGTGCATAAAATCCAAAGAAACCGATAAAGAATCCATCGAAATAGATATTCAAAAATCCATAAAATTGACCGAGAAGCCCAAGATAGTTTGTCTCGAAGAATGGTCAACTCAGCATCTCAACAAGCAAGTTCTGTTGAATGTTTTTCAGATAAGATCCCCTACGGAGGGGGGGTCCAGGGGGGGTTGCAACCCCCCAAGGTGGGGTTGCTGGGGCAACGCCCCTGCTACGGGGTTCGACCTAGTGATTAAAGGGGCACGACCTAGTGGTCCAGCGACCTAAAGGTTAAAGGTCATGCGACCTAAAATGAGTTCGCGACCTAACACTCAAACGACCTAAAGAAAAATAAAGGGCCGAGCGACCTATAAGAAGCAGCGACTTAAATAGAATCGAGGTCCAACGACCTACGGGTTACGTCATGCGAGCTAAGGAGGTCAACGACCTAACAGAGACACGCGACCTAATAAAGGAATGCGACCTAAAGGCACGCGACCTAGCGACCTAAGCAGGAAACGCGACCTATGAGGGACAAGCGACTTAAGTGGGTCAACGACCTACGGAATATAGGTCACGCGACCTAACGGTTTACAAGGTCTTGCGACCTAACTGGAAACGTGGTCTAGCGACCTAGTGGTTTAAAGAAGATGGGTCACGCGACCTAAGGAGATAAGGCCTAGTGACCTACGAGCTAAAGGTTCAACGACCTAGCAGGATGTAGGTCCAACGAGCTAACAGGTAAGAAGATCACACGACCTAAAATGCCATAGGACCTAACGACCTAAGGTCATACGACCTAGCGACCTAAAGCCATACGACCTAGCGACCTAAGGTCATACGACCTAGCGACCTAAAGCCATACGACCAAGCGACCTAAGGTCCATACGACCTAACTCCGAAGATGTTAGAAATGGCCAGAACGACCTACGACCTAAGGTCCATTCGACCTAAAGCCCAACGACCTAGCGACCTAAAACCAAACAACCTACGACCTAATTCCGAGTGCCGAGCGACATAACGTTGTATGCCATTTTAAGGTCGGAAACGAGCTAGTTTGAGGCTGAGACTTTTCCACGCGAATGACCTAGCATGGGCGGAACGACCAAAGTGCAGTTTTTCACCAAAAACACTAAAATTTGGGGTTTTTCGCCAATCCAATCCAAACCAAATGCAAATGTACATGCAAACATGATGAGGATTCATTACCAACAGTGCAAGATAGTTATAGGCTAAATTTGTGAGATAAAAATCTCACCTTTTCACCAAATTATGAAGGTAAAGCTTGAAGGTGAATGGAGAAGCAACTACAAGCTTGAATCCAATGCTTTTCCTTGAATTTGGAGTTGAATGATGGAGTTGAAACCTAGGCTTGGAATTTCTAATTTCCCTTTCCACTCACCATTAATGTTAAAATTTGTGTTTGGTAGGAATTTATGAAGAGTGAGGAGAAGGGGAGAAGTGGGTTTGAGTTACAATGGCTAGACTAACCCAAAGTCCAAAGCGGGAAAAGTTAGTGAAATTTCACTAACTCCAAACCTATCAATGTTTGTACTTAAAAAACATTGTAAACGACATTTCGAACTCAATGGAAGTGGTCTCGAGTCCTAATTCGACCGTTTGCAAAAAGTAGCTTTTCGAACAAATATCCAAATGACGATAAAATATTTAAACAAAGTATTTAAATATATAATTGATAAATATGCGGGTTGTTACAGATGAATTATAATTGGAAGCAAGAGAAATATATTCTAAGTATTGAAATGACTTGAAAATATCCTGTTAAGGATATTAGAATTTAAGTTTGATTTCCACAATGGAAGTATTGGAAGGGTTTGAATATATATATATATATATATATATATATATATATATATATATCTTATAAAGATATTTTGAGTATATTTTTGAAAAATTATAATAAGGCCACATGATTGCTTATGGATGTTGTTTGATAGTCAAATAACCGACTATCAATATTGGCCAATTTCATTATTCATTTCGAAGAGACGGAGATCGGATTTATTTATCCAAAAACCACTTCGATCCGGTCGGAATGTAAAAAATAAATACCGTAAAGACGATGAAGGTGGTGATTCGGTTTGTCCAGACCTAGGAAACTTGTATGGATGAATGCTATCAGAACATCATCATTGGAGGACGATGAGCATTCTAAGTAAATTTATTCTTGAAAGGTAACGCTTATCCTTGAACCTCATCAACCGGGAATGACTAAAACATAGGAGATGTAGCAAGGCTAAGTGCGTCGCACCCAATTAAGGTATGTTACCACTTTTCAAGATGTCCTCAGAAACCTGTATATTATGGATATGGTTGTGCATGAAAGGAGTGCTTGATAGTAAGGGTGGGAACACCCAGGGTGATAACACCTGGTGTGATAACATATTCGGTCTATCCAGGATAGGGGTAGGCTGGTCTCGTGTAGCACGGGATCCCAGCAATGGTCCTCGGTACATTGTTCTAGAGGTGTACTATGATAGGCGGTGCCCCAATGGTCCAGTAATTGTATTGAATCCATTCTCCCATACGAGGCTTACAGTTTTGTTTATAGAGCCTAGTATGCTAGAATTTAATTGATGTAACAATTTCAGCTATTTGAATAATTATTTGTACTTAGACACTACTACAATATCAGAGGATTTTGTATAAAATGTTTAGGTTGTCGTAAGGGAAAAACCCATCGTGTTTATGTATGAAGCGGCCTTACGAGATACCTTCGCTTTTCAAAGGATTTTTGATAACTCTAATAATTCAAATTGAGTGTGTTTTCTCACATTTGTTTTCCAGACTGACTCGGGTGTTATTTTATTATAATACTCAGGTCAGACCGAGTGTTACAGATTGAGGATAGAAAGCTTTGGAGCTTAGGAGACGAGCAAGACGACAGAGACGTATCACCATACTTGGCTTATATTTCCACTGTGTTAGGATAAGTTATATAACTTCCTAGTTTGATGTATTGAGTGTTATACTCTGATGGTTGTAAGTACATAGATAGTTACAGATTCTTTTGTATAAAAATCTATTATACCTATTATATTTAGTTCCATTGCGATTGTGAGATTCCGTGTTGATTATTTTTGTAACGACCCGATATTTAGACGATTTAATTTAGTTATTTAATAGAATTTTGAAATTAAAATTTATTAGAAATAAATAAAGAGTGATAAATTTATATTGAAATGAACGATAATTGAACAAATGGTAATTTGAGCCTTGTTTGTAAAATGAATAAATTTTCATTAAATAAATTGGTATAAGTATTGTACCTGAATAGAAAGATTTTTAAATCAATAAGCAAATTTATTGAGGTTCCAATTTATAATTTATAACATTTAATGTAGACTCAATTACAATTAATTGACTTAAATCGGGCAGTTAGCATAGATTTTTAATTGGAGTAGTTAATCCTATAAGATGAAGTTAATACTAATTCTATTTATAATTGGACCATTTGTTGATATAGGTTATAGAAAGCAAGATGTATAAATTTAATTAAAGTATCAACATTCAACAATTGTAATTATTGAAAATTAAAATGGAATTTGAGGATAATAAGGTGAAACCATGAACAAATGTTAATGCATCCTTATTACCGGTAAAAGATGAGTATATAAAAGTTTGAAAATCAAAGATAGGTTTTGAAAACTTAATTTATAATTTCTAAATATAAGGAAGTGGAGAAATTAACACTGTAATGGGTAGACTTATCAGCTTTTAATTTACATCTAAATTTGTTTAGATCAATTTGGAAATTAATAAAATTGTGGATATATTTTGAAACGTAAACGAAACATCTAGATTTACATTTGTAAATACATTTAAAATAAAATGTAAATGATAAGGAAGTTATTTATTTCCTAAATCCGTAACGTGTGTAATTAATATTAATTATCTTTTGGGACCACTTCCGTTTGCACGTTAAAATTCGTGCACACCTATTCTTTTGCGATCTATCTACAAATAGACGATCATAAACCCTAGCCTCCATTTTCTATCATTTGTCTGTACGTTCTTTTCTTCATCTCTTTCTCTTCCTTAATGGTTGCAAAACCTAGATCTATCTACAGTTCAAAAGTCAAAAGTCAAAAATTAAAGTCTCCAGAAAAATTCCAAAAAAATATATGTTGTTCATTTCATCCATACGAATCTACGCGCAGTCTCTGTTTTCGAAATCGATACTCGAGTCAGCGGCAAATCGCGGTCAAAATCAGGAAATTCGAAACCTAAGTCAAATTGGGCGTTTTGATGTGGAGCGACTATTTGCAAAATGGTTTCACGTGAGTCTCCAGTTATGTTGACGTGGCTTTATTATAATTAGGTTTGTTTATTTATAATTCAATTTTTATTTTGATTTTTTTAATCGTTTAACTCGAATAACTTGCTCATACTTTATCCGTTTCGCGTGAAATTTCTTTTGTTAGGATCGTATTTAAATTCCGGATCTGATGACGCAGGTTTGGACAGATTTGGAGACCGTCAAATTTTGGGTTTAAATCGGATTTAAATTCAAAAGGTGAGTGTTTTAACCCACTCACAACTTCTAAAAAGTTTTTATGTTTGTTAAATTTATTTTAGATATGAGTAGAAATTTTTTTATGACTGTTGGCATGTTTTATTCACCATATCTGTTAAATCGCATTTATTAAATTAACTGTTAATTTCTTTTATGTATTGCTTACAAATTGGCAGTTAGAATTTATTTATGTGCATATAAACTGCTAGTCAAACAGTTATAAATTTAATTGAATATGAAATGTTAATTAATAACAGCCAATTATTTCCTGTTATATTGTATATGCCATATATTGATGTTTGTTTAAACTGATGATGTTTGAGATAATTTGGTTGATGATTGATGATGGATGAACGGATGTTTTGTTTCATATCATTAAACTGCAAGTTATCATGTATTTTTCATTTCATTCGGGATTGTGGTTTGAAATGATATACAACCGCAAAATTTTATATCTTTTAAATTGCGGATTGAAATGATAAACATCCGTATCACTTGACCATATGATAGAAAATTATATACAGGCACCGCGGTAAATATATATAAATTATTTTTGAAATATTTTTCTATGGCTTTTGCAAAGCTATATATATGGTTTATGGGTTTTTGATTTGGTTATTAATAAAGGTTTTTATATATAGTAATTTCCGGTTTTAAGCTTTGTATAAATTGTTTTGAAGTATAAAATAAAGTTTGATTTTTAAGATCAAATACAATTAAGCATTTATTTAAAACTTAAGTTCTGGAGTTTTATTGACTTAAATGAGAATAAGGTCGGAAGATGAATATTGAGTAAAATTTGGAATTAAATAAAAAGGTTATTAATTTTTAAAGGGTATGATTTTTGTAACTTGATTTTTTGTGTAGAGTGATTTAAATGAATATATCAAGTTTAATAAAATTGAAAGATTATCCAGTTACGTGAAGTTAAAGGTTTTACTTAAAATATATTGAATTCATTAAGTAAACATTTCAAGTCTAAATAAGAAGTAATTGAATTTAATATATATGGGATTGTCAAATGAGTTTGTTTTGAAATGATGAAATATTTAAAGCTTTGAAACATAAGAATTGAAATGGTATTTGGAAGTTTAAATCGATATTTGAAATTGATTTGTGAAATCTAAAGAAGCTATTATGTTTTATAAAGTAATTTAATATTTAACCATTTAAGAGATGGAAACTTGTTTCGAAGTTATGATTTTCAAGGTAGTATGATTTGGAATTATTATATACAAGAGTTGTGATTTCTAAATATTTCACTTTGGAAACCCTATGATTTTGGAAAAGAATATATATTGGAAAATAAAATGACATTATATGATTTTGGGTCTAAATGATATCGTATTGATTTGGGGTTTTAAAAATATAAACGATATCGTATTTATATGGGTTTAAAATGGATTTTTGTTCTGGTTTTAAAGTATAATTATTTTAAATGACCGCGGTGTTATAATAACGTTTGGTTGTTGAAGAGACCGGGATCGGAAGTTGTCATACTCTCTGCCAACTCCGAAAACCACTTTAACAACCGTGTACGCGGTGGAGATTCCAGAATGAAGTAGGTTGGTGGCGGCGTTTCCTGCAAGGTAAATACGTGGACCCGACTCCCGTGAGTTGGCATAAGGTGGCTAAAACAGGAGCGATTCTCGGGCCAATGAGGTCATTCCTCTGATCGGACACTCCTCTTCGATATTATACTTTGACTTTGGATTGTTTCAGTGGCCAGTTTTACTTTGATTTTTGGGGGAGTTTGTTCGAGGTGGGCGGTAGCTGCGGCTATGCGTTTCCATCATCCCGGATAGCAAATGGTATATCTACCCTGGCATTGCCTAGTTGTGCCGTGTCACCTACCCTAGCGCGCCTTATACGATTTTGGTTTTGTACCATACCTATGGAGTGCCCTCTGACGACGCCCAGTACGGGGGAGATTACGGTACTGTATAGACTATGGGAATATATTTTGTGTTAAGGGCTATATGGGTAACCCCTTAATGCTATTTAAAAGTAAGTTTATTTTAAAGATAGACACTATTATAATAGCGCAATATACTACATAGTAAATAGTTTAACGGATCCTTAGGAGATGTAAATCCCAAGCATCTCTTGAGTTACCGCACTAATATTTTTTTCTGTTAATTTAACTCACATAAGATCTTTTAATTCTGACTCGAGTGTTTTGTTTTTTTCAATTCGCTCGGGTCAGTCCGAGTGTTTCAGGATTTGAAGTTTTAGCTCTGGAGGACGAAGATGAAGATTTGTAGTATTACTATCTACTATTTTATTCCACTACACTGTATTCCGCTGCATTGATATTATTGGTATGTGAACTCTAATATTTAATTGTATAAAGAAGAATCAAATGTTTTGAAAACAGTTTTATAAAATGTATATTTTATTATTATACTTTATCCTTCTGCTGTGAGATTCTATTTTGTTTTTTCCTTCTCTGTTTTTCTTATTTACCCCATAACAATCCGCCCTTCCGTATGGTTTGAATCGACATGTGTGTCTGCCATTGCACTTGGAGGGTGAAACATGATAGGGGGTTCTCGCTTCCTGGTTTGGTAGCGAACGGTTGACTCTTACTCCTACATGTCCCCGCGGGGGTTGGTGGTGTAGTCGAGAGGCTGGCCGTAAAGGCAGAACACAGGTACCAATGTATGCTACGGTGGGCGTTACCCCACTGGCGCGGCCCATTACAGTTGGTATCAGAGCTTTGGTTTAGCGATAAACCTTGGCTTTGTGGGGTTTGACTCTTTATTAATAGGGTAGTAATACCCTATGGGAGTCACTGAGTGTATATACGAGAGAACGTATTTGTTAGTGTTATAAAAAGATTTTGATATTGTGTTAAATTGTTCTGTTTTGTATTTATAAATTCTGGTTGGTGCATGGGACGCTATGACTTCAATAGGGATTTCTAAACACTTAATAGGACAGACCGACATAATATTTGTTTTTAATATAGGTGAATGAAATAACTTCGCCTATTATATTTTCTATATATAAAATATTTTATTAAGGTATTATATATATATATATATATATATATATATATATATATATACAGTGTTGGTTGCAATAGATTGGTTGTTAGGAATAAAATTTTAAATAATAGGTAAAATGAGATTGAAATTAAAATCAATGAAATTTGGAAATTTTAGAACTTAAGTCCGGGATTTTGGAAATTTTCTTTCAAAGGATTTATGAATTATAATAATTTTGTTTATAAGTATTTTCTTATATAAATATTTATTATAATTTGGAAGAATTGTTTTAAAGAAGATTTTGGAGAAAATAAGTTTCGTACTTTCCTCTCTGTCGTTGGAAAATAATTTCGGTGATGGCGGCCGCATCATCGACTTTCATTTTCGAGTTTCGAAGGGAAATGCTACTGTAGTAAATTCTACTGCAGATTTATTTTGAAATATCTAAATTTTAATTGTTTAAATATAATTAGAGGTATATAAGTTATAAGAATATACTTATCTATTGAAATTTAACCCGGTATTTAATTCTTAATTTCCATTAATTAATTGTTTCAATGATGGTAGAGAAACAGAAAAAAAAATTAATAATTGAAACCCTAAATAAAATAAGAGACTAAAATACTAGGCTATAAAGGAAGTTAAATTTTTAACTTATAAGGGAAAATTTAAGATTTATTGAACATTAAATTAATTAAAAGAAGAGATAAAACTTGTATAAATTCATTTGCATTTTCTTTAACATAAATAACTTACCAAATATGAAAAGTTGAAATGTTAAATAAGAGATTGGAATAGAATATTATACAAGTAGAAATTTTGTAAATAATAAAGTATTAAATGAAATTCTGTTATAAATGAGAATTTAATGTTATAAACTTAGGTTATAAATTGAAATTTTACCAAAATTAGAGGTAAGTATTATAAATAGGTGATTTTAAAACTTAAGTAAATAAAATGAAATTCTTTAATAAATAAGGATTGATGTGTAGGGTTATAAACTTAAGTATGATATAAATGCTACTAGTTGAATATAATGGAAAGTAGGTAACATAAATAAATGACTGCAAACCCTAGTCAAAGAATTAATAAAATCCTTTACCTATAAGAATGGATGTTATAAGGTTAAGAATTTAAGTGTAATAAAAAGGGTTACTATAATTAAATATAATATAAATGTAAGCATAGAATGAATGATTGAAATTGAGAAGTGCATTAAATATAATTCAAATAAAAGAAACTTACATGACCCGATTAAGCAAAAATGAATAATTGTAAGAAACAACCACTGAACGAGAAGATAAAATTTGAAGTTGTCACAAATAAATGTAAATTATAAAAGGAAAACTTATTTGGTTTGAATAAAAGAAAGGAAATCAAACAACTAAAGTACGAGGTGAATTTATATAAGTTAATTTGATTATTGTTTGGATTTGTGTTTAGTTGATGATTGTTTGGGCAAGGATACCTTAAAATTGGATTTGGGTGAATGAATAATCTACTTAGTTTTATCTAAGACTATTGAGTAAATGATGCGCTAGTAGTTTATTCTTCATTCCGTATAATTTAAAGGTTTTGAACCTGAACGACCATTTGTTTATTTGATTGAATGGTTGTTTGTTTTGGATGTATATGCTGTTCGTGAAATGGATGGTTGTGTATTGATTTGTTGTTAGGGATTGAAACTACTTAGAAATATTTTGAAATGTTCTCCAAACTCTAATAAATTTAAGTATAAAAAGATAATGTCGTAAATTTGTATATTTTAAGAAGAGTAATAGATATTCTAAATTTAAGGTAATGTTTTGAATAAGATATGTAGATTCTAAATCCTTCTTTTCCCTTCTTTCTCCTTTTCGGGGACTAAAAGTTTTGAGTGGGTGACAGTGTAACGACCCGATATTTAGACGATTTAATTTAGTTATTTAATACAATTTTGAAATTAAAATTTAGTAGAAATAAATAAAGAGTGATAAATTTATATTGAAATGAACGATAATTGAACAAATGGTAATTTGAGCCTTGTTTGTAAAATGAATAAATTTTCATTAAATAAATTGGTGTAAGTATTGTACCTGAATAGAAAGATTTTTAAATCAATAAGCGAATTTATTGAGGTTCCAATTTATAATTTATAACATTTAATGTAGACTCAATTACAATTAATTGACTTAAATCGGGCAGTTAGCATAGATTTGTAATTGGAGTAGTTAATCCTATAAGATGAAGTTAATACTAATTCAATTTATAATTGGACCATTTGTTGATATAGGTTATAGAAAGCAAGATGTATAAATTTAATTAAAGTATCAACATTCAACAATTGTAATTATTGAAAATTAAAATGGAATTTGAGGATAATAAGGTGAAACCATGAACAAATGTTAATGCGTCCTTATTACTGGTAAAAGATGAGTATATAAAAGTTTGAAAATCAAAGATAGGTTTTGAAAACTTAATTTATAATTTCTAAATATAAGGAAGTGGAGAAATTAACACTGCAATGGGTAGACTTATCAGCTTTTAATTTACATCTAAATTTGTTTAGATCAATTTGGAAATTAATAAAATTGTGGATATATTTTGAAACGTAAACGAAAGATCTAGATTTACATTTGTAAATACGTTTAAAGTAAAATGTAAATGATAAGGAATTTATTTATTTCCTAAATCCGTAACGTGTGTAATTAATATTATTTATCTTTTGGGACCACTTCCGTTTGCACGTTAAAATTCGTGCACACCTATTCTTTTGCGGTCTATCTATAAATAGACGATCATAAACCCTAGCCTCCATTTTCTATCATTTGTCTGTACGTTCTTTTCTTCATCTCTTTCTCTTCCTTAATGGTTGCAAAACCTAGATCTATCTACAGTTCAAAAATCAAAAGTCAAAATTTAAAGTCTCAAGAAAAATTCCAAAAAAATATATGTTGTAGATTTCATCCATACGAATCTACGCGCAGTCTCTGTTTTCGAAATCGATACTCGAATCAGCGGCAAATCGCGGTCAAAATCAGGAAATTCGAAACCTAAGTCAATTTGGGCGTTTTGATGTGGAGCGACTATTTGCAAAATGGTTTCACGTGAGTCTCCAGTTATGTTGACGTGGCTTTATTATAATTAGGTTTGTTTGTTTATAATTCAATTTTTATTTTGATTTTTTTTAATCGTTTAACTCGAATAACTTGCTCATACGTTATCCGTTTCGTGTGAAATTTCTTTTGTTAGGATCGTATTTAAATTCCGGATCTGATGATGCAGGTTTGGGCAGATTTGGAGACCGTCAAATTTTGGGTTTAAATCGGATTTAAATTCGATTTAAATTCAAAAGGTGAGTGTTTTAACCCACTCACAACTTCTAAAACATTTTTATGTTTGTTAAATTTATTTTAGATATGAGTAGAAATTTATTTATGACTGTTGGCATGTTTTATTCAGCATATCTGTTAAATCGCATTTATTAAATTAACTGTTAATTTCTTTTATGTATTGCATATAAATTGGCAGTTAGAATTTATTTATGTGCATATAAACTTCTAGTCAAACAGTTATAAATTTAATTGAATATGAAATGTTAATTAATAACTGCCAATTATTTCCTGTTATATTTTATATGCCATATATTGATGTTTGTTTAAGCTGATGATGTTTGAGATAATTTGGTTGATGATTGATGATGGATGAATGGATGTTTTGTTTCATATCATTAAACTGCAAGTTATCATGTATTTTTCATTTCATTCGGGATTGTGATATGAAATGATATACAACCGCAAAATTTTATATCTTTTAAATTGCGGATTGAAATGATAAACATCTGTATCACTTGACCATAGGATAGAAAATTATATATAGGCACCGCGGTAAATATATATAAATTATTTTTGAAATGTTTTTCTATGGTTTTTGCAAAGCTATATATATATGGTTTATGGGTTTTTGATTTGGTTATTAATAAAGGTTTTTATATATAGTAATTTCCGGTTTTAAGCTTTGTATAAATTGTTTTGAAGTATAAAATAAAGTTTGATTTTTAAGATCAAATACAATTAAGCATTTATTTAAAACTTAAGTTCTGGAGTTTTATTGACTTAAATGAGAATAAGGTCGGAAGATGAATATTGAGTAAAATTTGGAATTAAATAAAAAGGTTATTAATTTTTAAAGGGTATAATTTTTATAACTTGATTTTTTTTGTAGAGTGATGTAAATGAATATATCAAGTTTAATAAAATTGAAAGATTATCCAGTTACGTGAAGTTAAAGGTTTTACTTAAATTATATTGAATTCATTAAGTAAACATTTCAAGTCTAAATAAGAAGTAATTGAATTTAATATATATGGGATTGACAAATGAGTTTGTTTTGAAATGATGAAATATTTAAAGCTTTGAAACATAAGAATTGAAATGGTATTTGGAAGTTTAAATCGATATTTGAAATTGATTTGTGAAATCTAAAGAAGCTATTATGTTTTATAAAGTAATTTAATATTTAACCATTTAAGAGATGGAAACTTGTTTCGAAGTTATGATTTTCAAGGTAGTATGATTTGGAATTATTATATACAAGAGTTGTGATTTCTAAATATTTCACTTTGGAAACCCTATGATTTTGGAAAAGAATATATATTGGAAAATAAAATGACATTATATGATTTTGGGTCTAAATGATATCGTATTGATTTGGGGTTTTAAAAATATAAACGATATCGTATTTATATGGGTTTAAAATGGATTTTTGTTCTGGTTTTAAAGTATAATTATTTTAAATGACCGCGGTGTTATAATAACGTTTGGTTGTAGAAGAGACCGGGATCGGAAGTTGTCATACTCTCTGCCAACTCCGAAAACCACTTTAACAACCGTGTACGCGGTGGAGATTCCAGAATGAAGTACGTTGGTGGCGGCGTTTCCTGCAAGGTAAATACGTGGACCCGACTCCCGTGAGTTGGCATAAGGTGGCTAAAACAGGAGCGATTCTCGGGCCAATGCGGTCATTCCTCTGATCGGGCACTCCTCTTCGATATTATACTTTGACTTTGGATTGTTTCAGTGGCCACTTTTAATTTGATTTTTGGGGGAGTTTGTTCGAGGTGGGCGGTAGCTGCGGCTATGCGTTTCCATCAGCCCGGATAGCAATTGGTATATCTACCCTGGCATTGCCTAGTTGTGCCGTGTCACCTACCCTAGCGCGCCTTATACGATTTTGGTTTTGTACCATACCTATGGAGTGCCCTCTGACGACGCCCAGTACGGGAGAGATTACGGTACTGTATAGACTATGAGAATATATTTTGTGTTAAGGGCTATATGGGTAACCCCTTAACGCTATTTAAAAGTAAGTTTATTCTAAAGATAGAAACTATTATAATAGCGCAATATACTACATAGTAAATAGTTTAACGGATCCTTAAGAGATGTAAATCCCGAGCATCTCTTGAGTTACTGCACTCATATTTATTTCTGTTAATTTAACTCACATAAGATCTTTTAGTTCTGACTCGAGTGTTTTTTTTTTCAATTCGCTCGGGTCAGTCCGAGCGTTTCAGGATTTGAAGTTTTAGCTCTGGAGGACGAAGATGAAGATTTGTAGTATTACTATCTACTATTTGATTCCACTACACTGTATTCCGCTGCATTGATATTATTGGTATGTGAACTCTGATATTTAATTGTATAAAGAAGAATCAAATGTTTTGAAAATAGTTTTATAAAATGTATATTTTATTATTATATTTTACCCTTCCGCTGTGAGATTCTATTTTGTTTTTTCCTTCTCTGTTTTTCTTGTTTACCCCATAACAATCCGCCCTTCCGTATGGTTTGATATGGCACGTGTGTTTGTTTAAATCGTGCAAAAAGGTGGGACGTTACAATTTTCTTCTACCTCTTTCTTCTTACCCTAGTTATTCGCTCTTTCGTACAATTTAGGTTAAACAAGAGTGAATTTTCGTCAATTCAAAGGGTAAGTAACTATATGTTGCTACACTTGGTATCAGAGCTAAATGTTAAGTGAGAACCTTGGCTCTGGTGAGGATTGCTCATTAGAGATAGGGTTAGCAGTACCCTAGAATGAGTTTAAGTGTATTAATAGTATGAGTGTGTATTTGTTAGTGAATATATAAATGGTTTTGTATTGTGCTAATTTATCTGTTGAATGGTATATAAATTCTGATCGAATAGTGGGACGCCACTTAAATCGATAGGAGTTTCTAAACACTTGAACACGACAAACTGACATAGTATGGTTTTGAAGTGAGTAAATGAAATAATTTACCCAAACTATATTTTGATATAAAAAAGAATAGTTTTCTGAAAATTATTACAGTGGTGTGTTGGTTGTTATTATATAACCAAAAGAAGATTACAAAATTGGAGATGGTTATATATAACTAAGGGAAGACTGTATAAGTATGAATTCTACAAGTGAATTAAAAATTAAAATGGATTCAAACCGAAAATTGAAAAAAATTAAATCCCGGAGATTTTTAGAAGTATTTTCCAATATGTTGGAAGATAAATAATAGTATTATTATTTTGGAGATATTTTTGAATAAAAAAATAGTTTTAAATCGATTATGAAGGTGATATAGCACTGAACTCACTTCAATCGCTGGAAAATAAATCTGATGATGATGGACGCGTCATCAGTATTCATTTTCGAGTTTCTAGGTGATGGATTTCTATCGTAGTAAATCAATATGGAGTTTTTTGATAAAATCAAGTATTGTTCTGAAAATTCCAAGGGCATTGTTTTGGATAAAATTAGGTTGATTTTGAAATTCGAAGGAAGTGGTTTGATAAATCGAAAGGAGTATATATGTGTATATTTGATTCAAGGTGATTTGAATAAATACCGAGTGTTTAAAAATTCTAGAATCCTATGGAAGATGACAATTATAAGGAGTGGAGTGTGAAAATTTGAAGTTGCATTAAAATTTAAAGTGAGAAAGTTGAAGAGAAATTCAACTTAAGTTAAGTTGGATAAATTATATTGACTGGATTTGAATTGAATTAATATGGTTATTAATGAAGTGGAGTTAACTTAGCAAAGTAATTGGAATATATAATAGAATTGAAATGATCAAAAATAAATTTGTTCATAGTGAAATTTAATTCAAATATGAATAACTCGAGTATGGATTTGAAATGTTAGTTAAGAAGGAATTGAAATGAATATTAATATTTCATTGAATTGAATATAAATGTTAATTATAAAGTGACTATATAACTATAAGTTATGGAATTGGATGGAAAAAAATGTTAAGTGAGTTTTTTTAGAAAATTAAGTTACATAGCTTATAAAATTTGAAATTAATTGAATAAAAATATACATAGGCTATAAATAAATGTATAATCTCGAGCTAAAAATAAAATGTGAATATATTCGAATATAAAATTGATGGTAATGTGAAAAATAAGTTGTGTAACTTATAAAATTAAAAAGTGAAATAGAAAACCCAAAATAAAAATGGTGTAATATTTTAAAGTGAAGAAATAAAATCCAAATTTGCGTAATAAAAAAATGAAATTGAACTCAAGTAAATTAATGAAGTGATTTTTGAAATAAAAATCAGAAATTGAATGTGGAACTTAAGTATAAATTAAAGTTCGACAAAATGCAAGCAAATAAAATATAATTTGAAATATTATCGAATGAAATAGAAGTGGTTTAAAATAGTTATGACTTAAGTTATAAATGAATTCAGTTTAAGGTATAAATAAATTGAATGGGCCTTGGATACGAATTAAATGAATTCGAAAATGAATTCGAGTATGAAATTAAAATTGGAATGGAATTTGGCTGAGTAGAAATTAATTTAAATAAAATGGATTTGAATATAAAAAGAGTAGATATGAATGGAATGCAATTGAATTGATTGACAATAAATTTGAAATGAAATGGAATGAATATAAATTGATGAAGAATCAAGTTAAAATAGCTATAAGCTTAAGTCGTCATTTGTTTAAAATGAATAGCGTCGAATTTGCATAGAAAAATGTTGTTCGACGCAAATGAAAGTAAATTTAAAAAATTCTACGAAAAATAGAATGTGAATAAATTGATTTTTAATCAATTTGGAATTCATATGGGTTTGTTTGATATAAACATAAATTGAATGCATGTAAAGTGAGTTGTCAATTATTTAAATTGAGTGAAATGGTATATGGATTGTTTGGAAGTAATTAAATTAGCATCAAGACTTTGTAATTGCTCATAAACATATGTTTAGCATGCACTCCTTATTAAGTTTATGTGTTTTAACTATTTAAATAAGTGAAATGTTGATGAATTTTTTATTTTGGTACTTACGGGTGTAAATTAAGTAAGTACAAGTGGACAGAAGGACTATTTGGCTAGATTTGGGTTGCGAGATTTGGTTTATAAGTAAATGCTTGCTTAACAATGCTTAAAAATGCTAATATAAGGTAAGTTCTCGGATTAAATATCGCAAAATAATAAAATATTGATATATATTTGGTTTTTCGACCGTGTAGGTCAATGTATATATATTTATCTCTCTTGTAATATTGCAAAAGGTCCTCAGTACAAATGTGACTGCCAAAAATTTTCGGAAATTTAAGGTTTTAGAATTTTGTTGAAAATTTTGGGAAATTTTTGTCAACGACCAATTGATTTCAAATTGGAATTGAAATAAAGCATTTTGGAGGTATAATTGAAAATTAATTATTTTGGACGAAACAAAAGATTAGAAAAGTTAATATCAAGTTTTCACTAAGTGGGTTTTGTTAAGTAATGGGTTTGGAGCGTTTTTTCTGCATTAGCAATTTCAAGGATGAAATTCTTTTAAGAGGGAGGAATATAATGACCCGGATTTTCCGTCATTTGATTTTGGATATTTAAAAGGTTTAAATATTGGATTTGTAATTATGATCTAGTTAGTAAGATTTTAAAACTGAAATTTTGAGCGATTTCGTAAATTTCGTAAATTGTTCATTTAATCGACGCGTTAGAATAGCGATCCAGGGCTCAGTCTTATATTTTGACAAAGCAGGTTCCATTGGATCCGTAATAGTGTATTATTATAAAATTTCAAATTTCGTAGTGATTGGAGTTATCGTTTGATTGTACGGGATAGAAATGCGCTAAATTTAATATCGAAAATTTAAAGTAATAAATGAATCCAAAAAGCTATCTTCTCTATATTATTGAATTAGGACCCGAAAACTTTTCCATTGTATATGGAATAGGGGTATAACATTATGAATGCCTAGTTGGACACCTTAATAGGGGTTCGAGATTTTTAGTTGAAAATCGGGACGTTTTAAAATTTAAATATATATATATATATATATATATATATATATATATATAATTGACTTGACCTTTTTACTTCACATCAACTGTTATTCTTCGTTTTCAAATTACTGTAAACCTAGCCTAACACGCAACCCTTCATTCATAAATCACGTCAATCCCTTTCGTTCTCTTCGTTTCAAACTGAACAGACAGTTAAAAAATAGAATTCATGTCCTATTAAAATCGCATGACTTTTCCCTCTTCTACCTCCTCAGTTCATATTCTTGAGTCACGAATCGACCTTTTAAAAAATAAAAAAAGAGAAATCGCGACATTGCCGTTGTCTGGAACTCGAGCATGACATCGTGAAAGAATCCCTGATGGGGGCACTCGCAGTGGTCGCGTATTGTAAGAGGTGGCACGATGGTAGGGAGTATTTGTCGTCGCCGTTAGGGGGTTCCTCGTTCCCATTCGAACCTGGGGATATGGATTCGATGTCGGAGGTACAACAGTGGAGGAAGTTCTTAGTTTCGCAATTTCGAATTTGATGGTGGGAAGGCTCGGGTGGATTCTAATGGTCGGGACATGACAACCAAACATTAGGGCGGAGGGTCACGGAGACTGGCTTTTAAAGAGAGGGAACTCATGATGGCAGTGGGAAGCGCAGCGAATTCTGGCGAACTGTGGCGACTCGTGGTTGAGGCACCTCCGCAGTCGCACGATTCTTATTCGATATGGAAAAAGGAGGAGGATGAGGAAACACGGTCTGGGGTTTATCGTGCATTGCGAAGGAAGACAGTAAGGCAATTATTATTTTATAGTTAAATTAAAATGTTATTAATTTTATCGTTAAAATAATTACGGATAACTTTTCGTACGAGATTGGATTGAGCAAAACAAATTGAATTGGAACTTTATCAGACATCGTTTGATTCAAGCGAGAACCAGAGTGATTTGGCGACTTCTAAAATAAAGGTGAGAAAACTTTCACTCGTTTGGAATTACCAAAATATAAAATTTTAAATAGATGAAATTAAACTTTGGAAGCTAGTTGAATTTATAAAATTTATTTTCTATTGAATGATATAATCTATATAATAGTATATATACTAGTAATTGGAGTGATATTCCCGCACATTATAACGGATAAGACCATATGCGCCCCACACAATAGCGAATGACCCTATATACCGCGATATCCCCTTTGAAGTGGGATTGGAACTTTTATGTTGTATTAACATCTGTGGATGCAGGGAAACAGGATGGAGGGATCCAACTTGATTCCGCGAAAATGTTGATTAATTTTCATATATAGTCATATATGATTAGTGTGAATAATCAGTTATAAATTATTGCTATGATATTGAATTATTAAATGTTATAATAGCACCTCTTAAGTTTGGTAGTTTAAATACCATAAATAGTTATTTTTGAAATTTAAGGAATTATAAAGAAGATTTTGAATATAAAAATATATATAGGGAAATTTGGATTATTTTAAAGGAAATTAAGTGGAATGAAAAAATATGTAAAGTGATTGAAATGATATTTTGAAAGAATGGGAAGGAGTTGGAAAAGATATTAAAAATAGATTTGAAATTAAAGTGGGATCTATTAAGGAACAGATTTATAAAATGATAAATAAGTGAAACTCAAAGGGATTTATAAATTTATAAACAAGGTTTATAAATAAGGGAAAATGGTATCAGTGGATATGTTGGAATATAAGTTTACGATGTGAATTTATATCGAGTTTTGCGAATCGTTTTGGTAAAGGAACAGTGGAATCAATTTCGAACATGAGAATAGCGGTAAAATTAAGATATAACCGACGTGATATGAATCGAGAGGGATTTATAAATTGAATTTGAAAATATTGGATTTTAAAAATAGATTTTTGTCGAGAAATTAAAAAATGTTTAAAGGGATTTTTAATTACTATTTAACTTAAACTATTATTTAGATTTAGAATAATCCAAAATATTAGTTATTATAGTAATAAATATTTATTGAAATAAATTCCAATTTTATTAATCAGCCTTGTAAAATGATTAGTTATTAGAAATGATTTGGATATGAGTTATCGAGGTTATTTGGAATGTTTTGGTTTCTTAAACATATTTTAAAAAAAACTACTATTCCTTAAAAAATACTTATTACATATATATATATATATAGTTTTTAAAGATTGAATTTATTTCTAAATCCTCTCGAGATTTGAAATAAAGTTTATTAAACGGACACGATTTTGGAGGGAACCTTATAGGGGAATTTTGGGAGCTAGAAGAAGAAGTCCAAAGTGTTAAAAATACGAGAAATACGGAAAATGAATTAGAATATATAAAAGTGGTTAGAAATTGGTTTTTGGAGATATAGACAAGTGCATTTGACTTTGGATATGTTAAGGGGTTTTATAAATAAAATTTGTAAAGAATCGTTAAAATAGGGAATAAACTGGTTATATCCTAAATATTAGGATAAAAGGATCTTAGGATATATACCTATAAATATTCCTAAGTATTGGACAGAAATGATTTGAAAATAGTTAACTTTGAGATATTAAATATAGAAAACATTTTCAAAAGGATGAATTATAACTGGAAGCGAGAAAAATATATTCTAAGTATTGAAATGACTTGAAAATATCATGTTAAGGATATAAGAATTTAAGTATGATTTCAATATGGAAGGAAGGGTTTGAATATACATATCTTATAAAGATATTTTGAGAATATTGTTGGAAAATTACAATAAGGCCTGATGATTGCTTATGGATGTTATTTGATATTTAAATAATCGACTATCAATATTGGCCAATTTCGTTGATCGTTTCCAAGAGATCGGGATCGGATTTAATTATTCGAAACCCACTTTGATCCGGTTTGAACGTAACGAATGAATACCGTAAAGACGATGAATAAGGTGATTCGGTTTGTCCAGACCCAGGACAACTTGTATGGACGAATGCTCTCAAAACATCATCAGTGGAGGACGATGAGCATTCCAAGTAAAATTGTTCTTGAAAGGTATGCTTAGCCTCAAACCTCATCAACCGGGAATGACTAAAATAAGGGAGATGCAGCAAGGCTAAGTGTGCCGCACACAAGTAGGGTATGTTATCACTTTTTTAGATGTCCTTGGACATCTATATATTATGGATATGGTTGTGCATGAAAGAAAAAGCGCTCGATAGTAAGGTTGGGAACACCCGTGCTGATAACATATTCGAATTATCCAGGCTAGGGGTAGGCCGGCCTTGTGTAGCATGGGATCCCGACGATGGTCCTTGGCACATTGTTCTAGAGGTGTACTGTGATGGGTGGTACCTGTAACAACTTGCATATTTAACGATTTTATATTTAAATGTTTGATTTAAATATAGCGTCGTTATTCGGATTTTGGGGTCCGAAATGTTACTTTCTGCAAATGGCCGAATTGGAGCTCGAAACCATTTCCATTGAGTCCAAAATGGCGTTTGCGATCTTTTTGAGTATAATCTTTGATATGTTTGGAGTTTGTGAAATTTTGGCTACTTTTCCTATTGGGTTTGGGGTTGGGTTCAGCCCACTAGCTCACTTAATCCCCTAGCTCAACCCTTCTCTTCATTTCATCTTCATTTCATTTTATTTCTTTAACTAAAAACTGAAATGGGGGAAAGGAAAGAGGAAATAGAAAATTAGCAAGCCCTAGTTCTCCTTTGTATCTTGATTTCTTGCTCCAAATCCATAGAGAATCCATTGGTAAGTTCATCTCCATCTTCTCCATCTCTTCTCCTCTTCAATTTCTGTAATTTTCCTAACCCTAACTTAGGAAATACTTGCTTTTGATTCTAGATTGAAGCTTGTAGTGTTGAAGTGCAGTGTAGTTGGTTGATCCCTTGCAATTGTGCTTCTTCATCTTCTTTGTTTTGTGTAAAAAGGTGAGTTTTGAACTCACATCTACTTCTCTTGATTTCATTGATGTTAGGTATGAATTCCTAACACCTTGTTCATATGCACTTGCAATTGGCTTGGGTTGAATTGGAGAATATTCCAATTTTTAGTGTTTTGGGTTCAAATCTTTGAAATCCTAACTTTGATGTTTTAATCATGTTTTAGTGATGCATCGAGGAACATATAGGGCCGGGTTGTCGATTGGCATAAGCCCTTAGAGCCAATGTTCGTCTGATTACATTTTGGGAGAGTTTGCTTTTCATTTGAATAAGGCTGAAAAACAGCCAAGGCATGATTCAGTCGACTGAAAACTCTGCACAGTCGACTGAACCTGAAACCCGAGAGTTTCCAGGCATGATTCAGTCGACTGAAAAACTCTGCACAGTCGAATGAACCTGGAAAATTTTCCAGGTATAGGGTCAGTCGACTGAAAACTCTGTTCAGTCGACTCAACCTGCTGTTTCAGCCCACTTTGCCTTTTGGGATTGAATTTTCAATTTAAATCGATTCATGATGATCCTATGTATGATTATCAATTGTTTTAACTTTGATGGTTCCTTTTAATTTTAATCCACGGGTTTTTATAAAATAATCTCTCGAATCGCATTTAAAAGTTCGTTTCTCTAATTTATAAATTCTATTTAAAACACACACACTTTCGCACTTCGAACGAAGTGGAAGGGTGATTAAATGGTTGGGCAAAACACGGATCATGAATCTGTGCGTTTATCCTTCCGATTAATCCTTGACCTATTCGATTGATTGTTTTGACCTTCGGGTTTGGTTTATCGATGATATGAGGTAAACTTTGTACTGCTTTGAGTGTGAAAGGGACTGACGGGTAGTAAACCGTTTAGTGCGAACGAGTGGTTATGGGACATACGTTAACACTTTTCGGATTCCTTTTCGAGAGTTGTGACACATTCCGCCAGTTAGTGGTGTCCAGTACTGGGTCTTCGACCTTCACCACTACGGTTTGTTGCCTTTGGGATAGTGTCTTCGGACTGTCTCCCTAGGTTTGTTGCCTTCGGGTATGTTGCCTTCGGGTGTGTGCCTTTGGGGTTTGTTGCCCTATATAGTTTCGCTCTGATGTTGGCCTTATGTGCCGCATGGGTGATACTTAGGTTTGGAATCTTTGGGCTCATGGATCCTTGTTTGTACAGTACTGAGCTCGAGCAAATTTTATGATGTTTCATTGATATGTATATTCCCTTGGTATCGCCCTTCGGTATTGGTCTTTTTGAGCAACATGGAGTATAGCGTTTACCTTGTGGAACTTGTATACCTTATTGGTAATTGTTGTTTGCCTATTGGCTTGTTTTGGGATATTTGTATCCTTTGTTTCTATATGTTGCCGATGATATGAGGCTTGTCCTATATGATTCATCTCTTGTTGATGATTGTGTTATCTCCCCTAGAGATATTTATTATACTGTATGACCTTGCAGGTTTATTAGTGTTCAGTTTATCTAACTGATTTGTTATCTAGACTGACCCGTGTATTTTATACTCGGGTCAGACCGAGATGTTTCAGGTTAGGTGCTTTTGGGGACAGCCTATTTTGCTTCCGCATGGACTATTCGCTAGCTTCATTTTGTTATAGCGTCTTTTGTGGTCCTTATCTGTTGTAACTCTGATATTTATACTCTTTCATCTCGTCTGTATATTATGGTTTCCTGTACCACTTGACATGTATTATTTTGTATACTCTGTGGTGTATCTATGTATGTGTATATTATGATCGACTGTTCTGTGATGTATATCACATTTGAGTTGTTATATTTTCTTCTGATAGATCCTATAGCCATTGTAGTTTTGCTTTAAATATTTATTGAATAGGTCGAATTGTAATGTGTTTCTACTTTTCGACATATTTAGTGAATAGTTAAGGTAAGATTGCACATGGTCGCTTCCATTATACTCTATTGTCCGCGTTAGCCGACAGTATTATCTATGTAATACTCTTTGTTAACGAGGCTCTCGGAGTGGGGCGTCACAGCGTGGTACCAGAGCGAGATTCAGAACAAAATATGATAAACATAGAATAGATGCACATATTATGGTACATCAAAGTGTACAAGTGATACAGATCCTTGAATCATCGTGTCTCTTTATTCCATCAAGGTTAGATAGATATTGGAAATACGTCTAGGAATGCATTTTATTCCGTAGTATCCCATATTGTAATATCCACCTTGTGAATAATCTTGTTCTTATCTTACTTTCAGCTTATGTCTGGAAGAGGCAGGGGTCGACGTTCGGATGCTGGGCAATCTAGTGGCTCGCATCCGGATGGCGTATATATGTCTGCCGATCAATTTTTGGAATTGTTTAGGAGCACTCAGCCTCCCGTTCCTCCTCAAGTGTCTCCACCTCGCAAGTCTGCTTTTACACATCATTGCAGTGATTTTGCTCATCTTGGAGGAAAGCCGTTTAAGGGCTCCGGGTCTGTTCTTGAAGTCCAAGCTTGGCTTCGCACGTGCGAGCGTATTTTCTCTCGCATGGATCTTTCTGACCATGATAGAGTTCTTGTAACTTCTAGCATATTACAAGAGGGTGCTCTTGACTGGTATGAGCTTCTTGTAGCTGAAATTGACGAGTCTACTCTTTCTTGGACTCAGTTTCGGGGACGATTTGAACTCAAGTTCGTTCCTGAATCTGAAAAAGTTTTATTGACCCGTCGCTTCCTTGAGTTGAAGCAAGGGAAATCTTCTGTTTCTGAGTATGTCGCATTGTTCGAGGCTTTATCTCAGTATGGTCTTGAATTCATCAGCACTTCTTATAAGAAGAATTTGAAGTTTGTTTCTGGCCTTAAGAAATATCTTAAGAAGTCCTTGTTGCTCCAGCTTAAACTTTCTTTTGAGGAATTGGTTGATTCGGCGCTTAATCTCGAGACCGTCGAGAAGGAGTGTGATAGTGATGTTGATGTTGAGGTTTCCAGAAACCCCAACAAGAAGCAGTTTCCAATTCAGAAGAAGCCTTTTCCTTATAAGAAGAAGAAGACCGGTGGTCCTAGCTCTCAGCCTCAATCTTCTGGAACACCTTTCGTTCGAAAGTGTTTTAATTGTGGTTCTCCGGATCATATTATTCGAGCTTGTCCAAAGCCTCTCTTCTGCCGTGATTGCAAGAAGGAAGGTCATCATGTTTCTGCTTGTCCTACTGCTCCTGCTAATGCAAAATCTGGCAAGCTCAATGTGGCTAATGCTTCTGGAGGTGCTTCTCAATCCAAAGGTATGAATCCATCTATTTTGGAGGGTTCAATTCTATTTCATGATCATAGTATACGAGTTCTTTTCGATACGGGTGCTTCACATTCTTTCGTATCGAAGAAGCTTGTAGATGATTTATCTTTGGATGTTTCTTGTATGGTTACTTCTTTAAGGATTGCGAATCCTATTGGGGGATCCGCGACCCTTAGTTTGCTTTGTGATGATATTGAGATTGTTTTATGTGGCTTTTCTTTCCGTGCGAATCTGCACGTTGTTTCTCATTTGGGTTTTGATATGATTTTTGGTATGGACTGGCTAGTGAGGTACGATGCCAGGATTATTTGTTCCGAGAGAATTTTATATCTTTGTCATCCTGATTCACCTTCTCAGTTATCTCTTGTTCTTCAGGATGTGGATAATTTCGGGATGGCTTTGTATTCTCTTGATTCGCGAGATGGTGATGATGTATCTCGTATTCCTATTGCTTGTGACTTTTCTGATGTTTTTGAACCTGTTTCGGGTTTGCCACCCAAACGGGCAATTGAGTTCCGCATTGATCTCATTCCAGGCGCGCAGCCAGTTAGTCGTCCTCCCACGAGGATGTCTACAAAGGAAAATGAGGAACTCAAGAAGCAGCTTTTAGAGCTCGAGTCCAAGCAGTTGATTCAGTCCAGTTTTTCTCCGTGGGGATCCGCGGTCGTTTTTGTGAAGAAGTCCGATGGAACTCTTAGGCTTTGCATTGACTATCGCAAGCTTAACGAGTTGACCATTAGGAATAGGTATCCATTGCCTAGGATCGATGATATGTTCGATCTATTGAGTAGTGCCAAGGTCTTTTCTCAGCTTGACCTTGCCACAGGTTTTCATCAGTTACGAGTCGCGGAGGATAGCATACCTCTTACCGCTTTCCGCACTCGTTATGGTTCTTCTGAGTGGCTCGTTATGCCGTTCGGTTTGACGAACGCTCCTGCTTTCTTTGTTGACCTCATGAATCGGGTATTCCGAGAATATCTCGATAAGTTTGTTCTTGTCTTCATTGATGATATCCTTATTTATTCTAAGTCTGAAGCTGAGCATGCTAATCACTTGAGAATTGTCTTGAGTACTCTTTGTCGTCATCTGCTTAAAGCCAAATTCTCCAAGTGCCACTTTTGGGAGAATAAGGTTAAGTTCTTAGGCCATGTTGTATCTTCCGATGGCATTTCTGTCGATCCCTCAAAGATCGAAGCCATCCAGTATTGGAAGAGGCCTGAGAATGTGCATGAGATTCGTAGTTTCCTTGGATTGGCGGGTTATTACCGTCGGTTCATTAAGAACTTTTCCCGTGTTGTGCTTCCTCTCACAAGCCTTACTCGGAAAGGCATTCGTTTTATTTGGTCCGACAAGTGTGAAGCTTCCTTTCAGACATTGAAAGAACTTCTCACTAATGCTCCTATTCTTGTGGTTCCCGAAGGGAATCATGATCTTGTTGTCTACACCGATGCTTGTGGTAGTGGTCTCGGTGCTGTGCTTATGCAGAGAGATCGGGTAGTTGCTTATGCTTCTAGGCAACTGCGTCCGAATGAAGTTCGCTATGCCACCCATGATCTTGAGTTAGCCGCCATTGTCTTTGCCTTGAAGATTTGGCGACATTATTTATTGGGCGAGCGCTTCATTCTCTATACCGATCATAAATCTTTGAAGTATTTGTTTACTCAGAAGGAACTCAATATGAGACAACAGCGTTGGCTCGAGTTTCTTGCTTCCTATGACTTTGATATCCAGTTTACCCCTGGTAAGGGTAATCGTGTTGCAGATATGCTTAGTCGTAAACATTCGGCTGTTATTTCTATGATGCTTGCCGAATGGAATACTCTTGAGACTCTATCTTTTTGTGAAATTCGTGATCAAGGTTCATCTTCTGATTCTCCTATTCTATTATTTAGTTTGGGAGCTCGACCTATTTTATTGGATCGTATTGCCGATGCTTAGCGGCGTGATCCTGATTTGTTGCATTTTATTCATCTTTGTGAGTCTGGATCTTGTGATGAGGCATTGCAAGATTTTAGCATTGATTCTCATAGGTGTCTTCGTAAGAAGAACCGTCTTTTTGTGCCATCTGATTTTGCACTTAGGCATGACATTCTTGATGATTGCCATCGTTATAAGTATACCATTCATCCCGGTAGTAGTAAGATGTATGCCAATATGCGTTGTCTTTATTATTGGGAAGGCATGAAGCGCGATGTGGCGAGTTATGTGAGCGACTGCATGACATGTCAACGTGTGAAGGCCGAACATCAGCGTCCTTCTGGACTTCTTCAACCTCTTGAGATTCCATTGTGGAAGTGGGATCAAATTTCTATGGATTTTATTGACGGCCTACCTCATTCGAGATCAGGTCATTCTAGTATTTGGGTTATTGTTGATCGCCTCACCAAGTCTGCTCATTTTGTCCCTATTAAGTCTAATAGGACAGCTTCGCATTTGGCCAAGTTGTATGTCAAGGAAATCGTGAGACTTCACGGTGTTCCAAGTTCTATTGTGAGTGATCGTGATCCTTTATTCACGAGTCATTTTTGGAAGAGTCTTCAGCAAGCTTTGGGAACAAAGCTTAATTTTTCTACAGCTTATCATCCGCAGTCTGACGGACAGACTGAACGGGTGAATCGTATTTTGGAAGATCTTCTCCGTATTTGTATTTTTGATTTCGGTGGTTGTTGGGAGGATCACCTACCTCTTGTAGAGTTCTCCTACAACAATAGTTTTCAGTCTAGTATCGGTATGGCTCCTTTCGAAGCCTTGGCCATGTCGATCACCTTCTTGTTGGTTGGAATCTGGGGAGAAGCTTATTCTTGGCCCGGACTTTGTTCGTCATTCTTCTGAGAAGATTGATCTTATTCGATTAAGGATGAAAGAGGCACAGAGTCGCCAGAAATCCTACGCGGACAACCGTAGAAAGCCTCTCGAGTTCTCGATCGGCGATCTTGTTTTTATTCGTGTTTCTCCTTTGAAAGGGGTTATGCGTTTCAGTGCGACTGGAAAATTGGCTCCTCGTTATATAGGACCGTTTTTTATTACTGAACGTATTGGCCTTGTGGCTTATAGAGTTTCACTTCCAGCTCATTTATCTGGCATTCATGACGTGTTTCACGTCTCGCAACTTCGAAAGTGTCTTCGAGAATCGGATTCTGTAATTGATTCTCCTGATTTGCAAGAGCTTGAGATCTCACCGGACTTATCTATTGTACAGCAACCTATTCGCGTGCTTGACACGGAGGTGCGACACCTTCGGAATAAGGACGTGCCGCTCGTTAAAGTTCAATGGTCCGCTAATCCCAATGACTGTACTTGGGAAACCAGAGAGTATATCGAGCGATCTTATCCAGGTTTTCTATCCTTGCTTCGTAATGGTAAGTCTATTTCTGTGTCTAAAGTTTATTCTTTCTTTTGTATGTTGTATGTATGTAGTTGTTATAAATATCGTCTCTAGGAATTGCGGGGACGCAATTTTGTAAGGAGGGGAGATCTGTAACAACCTGCATATTTAACGATTTTATATTTAAATGTTTGATTTAAATATAGCGTCGTTATTCGAATTTTGGGGTCCGAAATGTTACTTTCTGCAAATGACCGAATTGGAGCTCGAAACCATTTCCATTGAGTCCAAAATGGCGTTTGCGATCTTTTTGAGTATAATCTTTGATATGTTTGGAGTTTGTGAAATTTTGGCTACATTTCCTATTTGGTTTGGGGTTGGGTTCAGCCCACTAGCTCACTTAATCCCCTAGCTCAACCCTTCTCTTCATTTCATCTTCATTTCATTTTATTTCTTTAACTAAAAACTGAAATGGGGGAAAGGAAAGAGGAAATAGAAAATCAGCAAGCCCTAGTTCTCCTTTGTATCTTGATTTCTTGATCCAAATCCATAGAGAATCCATTGGTAAGTTCATCTCCATCTTCTCCATCTCTTCTCCTCTTCAATTTCTGTAATTTTCCTAACCCTAACTTAGGAAATACTTGCTTTTGATTCTAGATTGAAGCTTGTAGTGTTGAAGTGGAGTGTAGTTGGTTGATCCCTTGCAATTGTGCTTCTTCATCTTCTTTGTTTTGTGTAAAAAGGTGAGTTTTGAACTCACATCTACTTCTCTTGATTTCACTGATGTTAGGTATGAATTCCTAACACCTTGTTCATATGCACTTGCAATTGGTTTGGGTTGAATTGGAGAATATTCCAATTTTTAGTGTTTTGGGTTCAAATCTTTGAAATCCTAACTTTGATGTTTTAATCATGTTTTGGTGATGCATCGAGGAACATATAGGGCCGGGTTGTCGATTGGCATAGGCCCTTAGAGCCAATGTTCGTCCGATTGCATTTTGGGAGAGTTTGCTCTTCATTTGAATAAGGCTGAAAAACAGCCAAGGCATGATTCAGTCGACTGAAAACTCTGCACAGTCGACTGAACCTGAAACCCGAGAGTTTCCAGGCATGATTCAGTCGACTGAAAAACTCTGCACAGTCGACTGAACCTGGAAAATTTTCCAGGTATAGGGTCAGTCGACTGAAAACTCTGTTCAGTCAACTGAACCTGCTGTTTCTGCCCACTTTGCCTTTTGGGATTGAATTTTCAATTTAAATCGATTCATGATGATCATATGTATGATTATCAATTGTTTTAACTTTGATGGTTTCTTTTAATTTTAATCCACAGGTTTTTATAAAATAATCTCTCGAATCGCATTTAAAAGTTCGTTTCTCTAATTTATAAATTCTATTTAAAACACACACACTTTCGCACTTCGAACGAAGTGGAAGGGTGATTAAATGGTTGGGAAAAACACGGACCATGAATCTGTGCGTTTATCCTTCCGATTAATCCTTGACCTATTCGATTGATTGTTTTGACCTTCGGGTTTGGTTTATCGATGATATGAGGTAAACTTTGTACTTCTTTGAGTGTGAAAGGGACTTACGGATAGTAAACCGTTTAGTGCGAACGAGTGGTTATGGGACATACGTTAACACTTTTTGGATTCCTTTTCGAGAGTTGTGACACATTCCGCCAGTTAGTGGTGTCCAGTACTGGGTCTTCGACCTTCACCACTACGGTTTGTTGCCTCTAGGATAGTGTCTTCGGACTGTCTCCCTAGGTTTGTTGCCTTTGGGTGTGTGCCTTCGGGTTTGTTGCCCTATATAGTTTCGCTCTGATGTTGGCCTTATGTGCCGCATGGGTGATACTTGGGTTTGTAGTCTTCGGGCTCATGGATCCTTGTTTGTACAGTACTGAGCTCGAGCAAATTTTATGATGTTTCATTGATATGTATATTCCCTTGGTATCGCCCTTCGGTATTGGTCTTTTTGAGCCACATGGAGTATAGCGTTTACCTTGTGGAACTTGTATACCTTATTGGTATTTGTTGTTTGCCTATTGGCTTGTTTTGGGATATTTGTATCCTTTCTTTCTATATGTTGCCGATGATATGAGACTTGTCCTATATGATTCATCTCTTGTTGATGATTGTGTTATCTCCCCTAGAGATATTTATTATACTGTATGACCTTGCAGGTTTATTAGTGTTCAGTTTATCAAACTGATTTGTTATCTAGACTGACCCGTGTATTTTATACTCGGGTCAGACCGAGATGTTTCAGGTTAGGTGCTTTTGGGGACTTAGCCTATTTTGCTTCCGCATGGACTATTCGCTAGCTTCATTTTGTTATAGCGTCTTTTGTGGTCCTTATCTGTTGTAACTCTGATATTTATACTCTTTCGTCTCGTCTGTATATTGTGGTCTCCTGTACCACTTGACATGTATTATTTTGTATACTCTATGGTGTATCTGTGTATGTGTATATTATGATCGACTGTTCTGTGATGTATATTACATTTGAGTTGTTATATTTTCTTCTGATAGATCCTATAGCCATTGTAGTTTTGCTTTAAATATTTATTGAATAGGTCGAATTGTAACGTGTTTCTACTTTTCGACATATTTAGTGAATAGTTAAGGTAAGATTGCACATGGTCGCTTCCATTATACTCTATTGTCCGCGTTAGCCGACAGTATTATCTATGTAATACTCTTTATTAACGAGGCTCTCGGAGTGGGGCGTCACAGTAACCTAGTGGCTTATTTATTTGTATGGAATGCATTCTCCCATACGAGCCTTACGATTATATTTGTAGAGCCTAGTATGCTGTAATCTAATTAATGTAACAATTTCAGTTATTTTGATAAGTATTTGTGCTTATACATATTCACTATTATAATATCAGAGGATTTGATATAAAATGTTTTGGTTACCGTAAGGGAAAAACTCGTCGCCTTTTTGTGCGACGCTATCTTAAGAGATACCTTTGCTTTTCAAAGGATTTTTGATAACTCTTATACTTCAAATTGAGTGTGTTTTCTCACACTGGCTTTCCAGACTGACTCCGATGTTATTTTATGATAATACTCGGGTGAGACCAAGTATTACAGATTCCGGATAGAATGTATGGAGCTTAGGAGACGAGCTGGATGACAAAGATGTAACTCCATACTTGGCTTATATTTCCGTTGTGTAAGGACAAGTCATATGACTACCCAGTTCGATGTATTTAGTATTGTACTCTAATGGTTGTAATTATATAGACATTTACATATTCTTTTGAATAAAAATATGTTTTATATACATATATATATATTATATTTTGTTCCGCTGCGATTGTGAGATTTGTGTTGATTATTTTTCTACTACCTCTTTCTTCTTACCCTAGTTATTCGCTCTTTCGTACAATTTGGGTTGAACAAGAGTGAATTATTATCGACTCAAAGGGTACGGAACTGCGGGTCGCTTTAGATAATCTTAAAAATACCCAAAATTGTAAATTAGAATAAAAAACATAACTAAGTAAGATGAATTTTAGAATTGATATGGGAGATGAAACAAAATAAGTTATAGAAAGAAATCAAATGAAGCTTTCATATGAATGAAGAACTTGAATTATAGAATTAAAACAGCAATTTGAATTAAAACCTAATAAATCTTAAAATCAAAGTTCATATTGGAAAGTAAGTTCGAAAAGCACAAATAATGAAAACTTACTTTGGATTCGAGTTTTTTTGTTGAAAATAGGAATTATTTAAGAAATCAAAATCATTGATTCTTGCTGGAAATTTCCTATAATTTGTAGACAAATGAAAGAGAAGAAGAAAGGAACGTGATTTATAAGAGAAGTTAACATGGGGGGAACCAAATGATCAAATTTAGATAAACATTCAAGATTTGCACAGGAATAAGAAAAGGCGGGAAACGTTATAGGTTTCAAAAGGGTTGACCTGGAAAGTCAACAACATCCCTTCGCCTAGAAGGGGGAGGGGGTGCAAATGTTACCACCAATTCCCACTTTAACCTTGTCAAAACCAAGATGAACATGAGAGAAGGAATAACAAGAGATAATAGAACCAACGAGACCTTTTAAAGGAGTCGAAGGGATGGTATAGTCAAGGGTCAGATGTGTTACAAGCTTTCGAAGGAATCGAAAGAGTCGAAAGAAACCTTGCACTTCAATTACTTCATTTCGCAAGAGATGCTTTCGCATGCATGAAGATGTTTAAATGGGTTGAGGACTACCTTTCGAAGGCAACTAGTAACAGGCTACACACATGCGTGCCTTTCGAAACCGAAGGTTTCGCCTTCATTCAGATTACTCAAAAAAATATTTCGTTGGAACCATCCTTTCGAAAGCATAACTAAACCTTTCGAACCAGTCGAAAACTTTCACAACTAATAGGGGTTCTGCATCTATCCACAAACATGTCTTCGAAAGCTACCTTCTACGTTGAAACCTAGAGTATTTCAATAACTTCGAAACCCTAAGGATGTACCTCTTGACAAAGTCGATAGTTCATGCTACTTCTCACTAGCAACAACAAAGCAACACAAGGGGAAAAGGTGCATTCACCCCTTTCGAAGAAAACGGAGGCATTCAAATCCATTCAAATGCAACGATGAGGGATGCACAAGTGTCAAAGGTGACAAAAGGTCTACAAAGCCACCTTCCGACTAGGTCAAAAGCTGTGAGTCGAAAGGTGCCAACCCGCACCTGTAAATAAGATACTAAGGGTCTAGATTTAAGGATCCGAATTGACTCACTCTCTTCTTACACTTTCTTACATTTGTAACCCTGCTTTGGAAATAAAATTAGGGAAATTGATCAGTTTGTAGATCATTAGTTTAATGATGACGAGATTTTGATGCCGTTGGTTATGCAACTCTTTTGAGACTTTTATGAAATCCGATTTGTGTTTTACTTAAGTCAACTTAGTCGAAAGGATACCTTCCGAGTGAGTCGAAACCCCTTACTTTACCAATACACTTAGGTTCTTAGCTCCAAACCACTAATCTCCAAAAGCTCACATTTTTTTAACGAGTTGAAACCTCAAACATGGCCAAAATCCCTAACTTTAAAAATCCAAACTGAAACCATTAAAGAGGCAAGCTTTCGACGAAGTCGAAACCCATCATTTAATCAATGCCCAACAATATTAGATCAACCATTAGGTTATCACCACTGCTTCATTAGGGTCTTTCAAATCGATTAAATAGCCAACTAGGCCGGTTGGAAGAACTTAAAAAGAAATGGAAATAAGTGTTTCTACTGGGTTGAAAGGTTGGATAAGGAAAGGTTTTCATAACAAAGATCTATTCGAAAGGTGAATCAAAGGAAGTAATATGATCCTAACTTTCTCTACTTAATCAAAAGAGGTTTAGAAGGATATACCTGCACTTTTAACTCTACCTTGGGGAGTTGACAAATTTTCTTGTTAACAAATACATAATGGAAGATGTTGAATGTTAGCAAATAGAGGGTCTTAAATTTCGGAAAGCAATATACAAAGCAGGTATCGTATATCTTAAGGATATCTATAGAATAATATTGAAAGTCGTGAAGAGGAGGTTGTCGCGTTCAGACAATACATAAAGACTTGTCACATGTTGCCAATTTAATAAGGATATCATAAGCTATTAGCCTTTAAAAGATGTCGTATGCCTTTGCTTCATGAGGTGATCCGAAAGCATTAATATATTCAAATGAATGTCGAAAGTCTTTGGAACAAAATATGATAACAAGTGCTATCGAGATAGCTGATGATGCCAAAATTCTAGCATTCCGAAAGTGACACGTGTAGTTATGCCACCCTTTTCCACCCCATCAATGAAAAAGGGATATTGCATGATATGCCATCAACATGATGAATGATTCTGAATGACAGGTATTTCGAAGTGCCACATGGCAGCCATACTGCACCATTTCACCCTTATAAATAGGCCCATAGGGTAATTCAAAATGGGGCGGATCTTTTCTTGCCCTCTCACCTTCTGAAAATCAAAGAGTTGTGACCCTAAATCAAATTAGAGGAAATCTTACATTTATTGTAAACATTGTGATTTATATGAACATGGACTAAAACAATATCTAGCATAGCCTATTTACATTGAACATGCAAAATTAGTCTGTTATTGAAAATGGATATGCATATGAACACCTTTTGGACTTGAGCTTGACTTTGGACTTCAATCTAAACAAGGCCACATAAGTCTTGGCCTAAATTAGTTTTTATTACGCCTAATGGCTATTCTTTCAGACGACATATGGACAATGAACTATGATTTATGTAGACTGCCTATTATCCATTGTCAAATGCCTAATGAATTATCGCCTATTTATGGAATTTACCTAATTTTTAACATATGTCATGAGCCATTGAACAAAACAATCATAAGCCTATGGGCATTATGGTTCCATTTTTTAAATAATAACATCTTGTACTAAATCCATGACCAGCATGAGCCAACTATGGGTACAATGGCACCTTATGAAATTCACCAACCATGTCATTTCATAATGACATAACAAATTCTTAGCTCATAATGGTATTATGGATGTTATACCAATTTTTGGTCTAACAATACCTACCTTGCCTTTGGACTTATTGATTACACTCTTTAACAATTAGCATACCTAACCAAAAAACCATAGGCATTATAGGTCTATTTCAAATGACATCATTCCATGTTGATTCTTAAACTGATACTTGATTTATCATGATATTAAGAATGTCAGACTAAATTTTGGTTTTGTATTGCATCAAAAATGGTAGACCAACTTTTATTCAACAGCGCATTACATAACAATCAAGGATGCTAAATCACTTCTTGGTTCGTCATAGCATCATGAGTGTTAGTCCAACTTTTGGATCAACAAGCAACATTGGTCTTGTACATACTATACATACATAATGAATTTGATTTGGAATGCACATGGCATCCTCTTTATATGCTCTTTCTCGTAATCAATATGAGGATCGTCCTTCTTTAGAAGGACAATTCTCGATTACTCGTAATATTTCTATGCTTGGAATTCTCGATACTAAACCTTTTTACTATGGTGTTCATTTACAAGAATTGGGATAATCCTAGGAACCTCGTATATTTATCTTTATAGACCCTAATTTCAAGAATATAGGTTGCTTCGCCCAAATCCACCATGGAGAAGTCATTGGATAACCAAGCTTTTACCGATTGCCAAAATGGGACGTCATTGCCAATCAGGAGCAAATTGTTAACATAAAGGAAATAAATACTATCACACTTCATTATTTTTTTGGTATACGCATGCTTCCACCATATTCTGATAAAAACAAAACTATTTAATTACTTTATCAAAACACTTATTCGAACACCTTGAAGCTTGTTTAAGACCATATATAGATCTTAACAACTCACAAGCCTTTCCCTCGCTCCCACCGACCTCAAAACCCTCGGGCTACGACATATATAAATGGTCTCTTCTAAATCACCATTTAGAACTGCCATTTTCAAGTCCATTTTCCATTTTTTTGTAGTCATAGAACGTCGTAATGACAATTAATATCTAAATGGACTTAAGCATGGCAATGGGCAAAATCACTTTATTATAATCAACACTTTTAACTAGATGGAATACTTTCATGACTAGCCTCACTTTATAGGTCTCCACATTTCCGTATGCGTTTAGTTTTTTATCAAAGATCCTTTTGCACATAGGCTAAATCCCATTAGGTACATGATCTAAATTCCATATTGTATTCGTATACATGGAATCCATCTTCGATTTCATAGCTTTAAGCTAAAGTGCAAAGTCTTTACTCTGTAATGCTTATTAGAATGAGAGGGGAGTGTCATCTTCTAAGACATAATCCATTTTCCGCCATCCACAAGAAAGTCGTAATTTCTCTCTTATGTGTGAGATCCTATATTAGACTATCTAATAGGTTGTTTGTTATCATATATTAGTGAATCTGACTCATCTTTCATTTCAGTCGTCGTATTAGTTTCTTGGATCTGTAATGTAGAAAATATATCTCTTAGAATCTTTGGATATCCTGTAAACTTACGAACCACCAATCTTGCCTCAAACTTATTGAGGGAAAGCGTTCTTAAGGTAGGTAGGAAAACCCCATAACTTCAAATACTGGAGGTGGGATTTCTTCTTATACCATATCTCACGTGCCGTCTTAGGCATAGATTTACATCAAATTCGGCATACATGTTGTGAATTAATGCATATCCGTAATGGGAAAGAGGTAACGGGGTTACAATCATCATGGATCAAGTCATATCTAATAGAGTTCAACTTCTTCTCTCTGAAACACCATTTAGATGTAGAGTATAGGGTGGAGCGACCTGAGAGATAATTCCATTATCTTTTGAGTATTATTGGAGTTCATCTCCAACATACTCACCTGCTTGAACAGATCAAAGTATTTTTATTTATAGTTTGTTTGACTTTAAATTTATTTCTTCGACACTTGAAATTTCTCACAAATTCTATATAAGATATCCATATCATAATCTTGAGAAATCATCAGTATAAGTTATAAAATATGTGGAGTTTTCCTCAGTCATTATAGGTATTGCGTCACACATGTGCGAGACCCAATGATTCGTTAACTCTTTCTTTTCTCCCAGTGAAGGGGTGCTAGATAGTTCTCCCTTTGAGACATGACTCATAAATTTTAAATGATTCATAATAAAATAATGGAAGAATACCTTTGATATTTAGTTTGTGTAGTCATTTGTCACCTGTATTGCCTTGACAATAATGTCATAAATAACTATCTTTAACATTAATAGCAAAAGACAATACATATATTATTAAAGTTAAGTATATTAATTCCATTATCCAAACACCATTGCAGATATTATTTCCACCAAGCACAAAGTTCATAAAATTATTATTAAAATGGAAACCATATCTTGTCTTAGCCAATCTAGATATAGATATAATACCACAAATAAAGTTTCGTATATAATAAAAATTATTCGAAATAATAATAAATCAGGTAGGTAAGCATAAACGATATTCTCTAACCTCAGTTTCATCTACAATAGATCCAGGAAACTATTCCCTTCTTCTCCTTTACTGTCTTCAGATAGTCTGAGAAATTCTATTTCGAGTATCTCTTCTTATGACAACAATGACATTCATCCATGTCATTAGAGGCACAACCTTACTTCCATGCTTTCTCTTCTTCGGACATTTCGAAGACAATGCATTTCATCCCACAACAAGCATTGTACCTTGATCCTTGAATGAAGGTTTAGCTTACCTCAGCATATTGAGTAGCTCAATAATGGTCACGTTCATGTGGTTTTGAAATTCAATGAATATCTCAAACTGCGGAGTCAGTTAGCCTAGTATCAAATCTACTTTTAGCTATTGGCAACCTTAGCACCGAGCTCATGAAATGTATCAATATAGCCCTCATCATTACGACATAATCTTCTATACGAATTCCATTACTCATCTTTGTATTGAGTATTTTCTTAGCAATATTGTGCCTCATTGAACGAGATTTCTCCCCAAACAAAGCATTGAGGTTATCGAAATTTTGTGTACAATCTTATGCTCGTGCGCTCTTTGCAATGGTTTGTCTAATGTAGGAAACACATAGGCTTGTGCTATGTCATAATCAACCACCCAAGTATTATAATGCTTTACCATTTTGGGTGCCACGCCTTCAGAGGGTTTAGTTTTCAAAGGTTCGGTTATGATAGATCATTCATAAGTGAGTTGCTCTTAGCCAATCAGCGTAGTTAGGTCCGATCTCTTATTGTGTTTGGAAAATGATCTTTGTTCATTTTGCTACAAGTTAACAAGTATATTAGTATAGTTTTATAGCAAGCGATGAACAGATCTTTATGAGTAATATCATCTACAACTTCTATCAGTGGTCGTTTCCCTAGTCTCAACCTTAACCTTGAGTTTGCTCAATAAATCAAGACAGATTATTTAATCTTATCTACCATTTATCGGTGGCCTATGTAGAATGCATGTACCATAAGTTGGTCAATAAATACATGCCTACATCTTACCTCGTCTATGCAACATATTAATAGTACTACATATAGTAGCTCTATCTTGAGTTTTCTCAACAACTTGTGCATATGCAAGTAATTTATCTATACACAAATAATAGACAAAAACTATATTAAAGCTTCATAATCTTCAATGCCGTGCAGCTAAAGCCCTGCTAAAGCACCACAAGTTCCTCTCTATAGTGCATAACACTCTTCGACCTCCATGCTACTTCAATTTATCGTTGTTAAACAATAGATCCACTTTAAGCCCCCATTTTCACTACACTAGCTGAATCAAGGTTTTTTAGCACCCTCTTTAGCACTAATATACATAAGTCGATTTGACTATTTCTATTTTAAACAGAATCAACAAAGTTAGGGTAAAGTCCTAACTTTAAGGCATAAGTTCTCAATAAAAGTAAAAAACCTATTATATTCACCAAATCTATTCTGCGTAAATCATGATATTTGTAACGACCCATAATTTTGCGATGACTAAAATTAGTTAATTTAATAAAGTTTTGTAATTTAATATGGGAAGAAATAAAAAATTTGATTCAATAATAAGAATATAATTGGAATAAAATGTAATATTATTAATTAAAGGTAATTGATAACTACTTTAAATGTAATTCCAATTAATTAAAAAGGATTAAAAGAGCTATAATTGGTATAGACTATAGATAAATTTTAGTAATGTATGTATTAGTGGATAATTGGATTAAAGAGGAATTGATAATCTAAATGTTGATTAATTTATGAAATAATGTGAAATAAATTGTAATTGAATAAAATTAGTATTGTAGTAGTAATTATAACACTTATTGTGGATAATAAACTTATAAAATGTGACTAAAGGTATATGGCGCCAATATTATATGTTACCTATTTATTTAACCCGTTAAATTAAATTGGAAATCAATTGCAATTAATTCACTTAATTTATGCGGTTAATGTACACTAAATTGATGATTATAGAATATTAATTCAATAAGATGTAACCAATGTAAATTTTATTAATAATATGATAACTGATGGAATAATAAGAAATGAAATCAAGTTTGATCAATTTATTAGAATTTAAGCTATAATAAATGGATTTATTGCAATTATATGTAATTAAATATTACGTTAATGGAAATTAAGATGAAATTGTAAAATATTAATGTAGTAAGAGATAAACTAATGTTAATTATATCCTTAGGGAAATAATTAATTGAATAGCAAGATTGAAAAGTCAAAAAATGGTTTTATTGAAAATTTAATTTACAATTACTGAACATATTGAAATTGAAATCAAGTACTACAATTTTTGCAATATTGAATATTGAATTGATATACAAATTTGTTTTAAGGGATTATAAATTACTAAGTAATCTAAAGTGACTGAAATTTGTAAATTATAAAATTTGAATTAAAAAGTGATTAATTAATTTAATTTTAATTTATTTAATTAACGTGAAAATAGCCATTTTGGCCATTGTCTTGGATTTAGACAAAACCAGTTTCATCGAATCCGTAACAGCGAATTATTGTAGGATTTCAAGTTTCATAGCAATCGGACATGTCGTTCGATCATACGAACTCGAAATGCCTAGAAATCAATTTAATTAAAATCAATTTGAAATAAGCTGATTGTAAGCTAATTTCTTCATATGAAGGAATTTTAACTTGAAACGTATTCCATTGAATTTAAGAATATTTAAAACATCTATTTTGATATATGGGATGACCCATTTCAATTTTGGGAATGAAACGGGCTTTTCGGGTCGTTTATCATTCAACTTTCAAATCGACCCAGTCCATTCATCTCTATTTCTGATCTGCCTATATGTAGCCTATTATAAACCTTAACTATTTTTTATTTCAATAACGATCCTGGTTTTGAATCAAATTTAAATTGGTAATTAAAATAAATTTTTGGATTTAATTGGGAATTAATTTGAATTTTTTCCAAATAAAATAAGTTATTTGGTTGTTTATTGATATATATGTATTGATTATAAATTGAAGCTTGGATTTGAAATTCAAATATAAATATATTGAAAATAAATTGGATTTAAAATTTATATTTTAAAGTTAATAAGAATTTTTTTCTAATGTATATATGTTAATATTTGGAAGTTATATTTTGAATTCCAAAGGCTATTTAAAAGTTAAGTTTTATATTTCAAAATATATGTATATATATATATGCCTTGTAATTTAAATGTTATCATTTGAATTTAATATAAATAATTTTCAAAAGTTGTTTAAAGTCAAACTTATATTCTAAAGACTTATATATATAATCTATACATATTTGTGTTTAATTATTAAGGTGTAATTTAATTTTAGATCAATTTCTTTAAAAGTTATAAATATATGTATATATAGAAATGCATTAATTAAATAATATAAATTGTATTAGTAAAAATATAAGACATGTATAAATATTTAAATTAAATTGAAAATATGATGAAACATATTTAAAACATCAAAGGACATGTGTAAGGTAATTAATTCATGAAAGTAACAAGTGTAAGATTATAATGTCATGCATAAATACAAGTGTCTTAATTTTGAATTTTCTTTTGAATTATAAAATTATGAGTGAAGAAAAATGATGTATATACCATTCTGTATCCTTCCTCTCCCATTTTCTTCTATTCCAAACTAAGATCAACCTGAAAGAAAGAAAATAAAACCCAAAATCATCTCAAAAACAAAAACATTTTTCAGTTTTCAAAGATTCAAAGAAAAATTCAAACCTGGAAACTCAAAAATCTTCAAACTAGAATTAAGCCTCAAGCAAATCAGTTCAACGTCAGGATCAAACATTATGTGCAAAATTAGAGAAGAAAAACAAACTCAAACCAGAAATCAAGTACCAAGCTTTATTTCATTAGCAATCAAACTCAGATCATAAAGCAGGATTCAAAAACAAATCAAAACCTGGAATAATATTAAAATCTGTTTCAAAGTCTTCAACCTGGGAAACCAAAATCAAAAGCATGTAAATACAATCAAATGACAATGCAAAGATCAAGCTTCAGAATCAAGATCAACAAAAAAATTCGAGTAGAAGATCATTTTCAAATTTTGAGATAAAAAATCAAGAACATGTCCTCTGTTCATCTCTCAAGTGAGCAAACTTTATTTATTTTAAAACCAATTTCTCTTGATTTTCATGCAAGTGATGATAATGATTTGAAAATATTGAATGAATGTGTATATATCTGTAAGTATATATGTATTTATATGTGTGAATTGAGGTATGCATGTCTGTGTTATGCATATGCACCTCTCTGTTGTACTACAAGCGAGCATTCTTCATAGAAAAAAAATTCATATCTCGAAATCTAAAAAGATTTAAGTAATGATCTTTAAAAGAAAAATGTTTTTACCCATCTGGTTTAAATTTTAAAAATGATATCAAACCTTTACGCTAAGTATTTATTCTAAAATAATAAATGATAGTATAAAATCAAAAATGAATCAAAATTTTGATGTCCATAGTTGTGTGTTTTGATTATATGATCTGATTTAAGTTGCAAAAATATGAATTTAGATGTGGGTATCATAATTTTTAACATTGTGAATTTTGAGATATCTCGAGATGATCGATTTTCGTTTATTCATAAAATTTCGACGAACCACGACGAAGGGTGGATCATGCTGGTTGTCAAAGGTAGTTCGAGGAAGTGAGATCAATGAAAAAATGCTCAAGATTTTTTTTTATGATTGTGGTGGACGGGCGACGTCAATCTAGGGTTTTTTACCCAGTTTTGTTCGACGAGATTTTGATGGAGAGTTCGTCGTCGATAAGGCATCGGAGTTGACCGGACATGGAGGGATCGACGCATTAAGATGTGATGCAGCTTTGGACGAAGTCGAGTGATCTCTGGTGGACTAGATCGTCGGCGTGAGGAAGCATTTCTGATCGATTATAGTTCCAGTAGGTTGTTGTTCAACTCGATTTTGAGTTCATCGTTGTATCGAAAATATGGGTAGTTCTTGACGACTCAGGGATGATGGTAACTGGTTGGAGGTCTCGGCGATGGTCGGCAATCGTTCAGGCGATCGTGCATGTGCACATGACCATCTAGGTGTCAGGGTTGAGAAGTTGGGGTATGTCTCGAAGTTGATCTCAAGGGATTGTGGCATGGGCTCGAGAATTTTTTCGGGTGTTACTCACGTGTGTTTTCCAGAGATTTAAAATTTTAAACAAAGTTTTAAAAAGAAAAAAAAATATAGATTTGCTCGGGTTGTTCCTAGGGGAAAAGGGGATGTGACTCTGGTTGGAACCCAGGGTTGTCTCGGGTCTGGAATTTTTGTGTAAAAACAGTTTTTATTTTCAAAACCAAATCAAGTTGTATTTAAAACAATTTTTGTAAAATAGTTCTTTTGTAAATGATAAATGTTTGCCTAAGTTTTGAATTAGTTAAAAGATTTTTTTTAAAATAAACTAAGTTTAAAAGTGTTTTAATATGTATGTATAACTATTGTTTTGAAAAGTTTTTTTTAAATAAACACAATAATGCAGTTAAGTGGTTAATTAAGAAAGATGAAAATGTTTTAAAAACATTAATTTACTTAAAGGTTTAAGTTAACAGAATAATGATAATTTATTTTCAAAATTTATGCAGTAATTAATAAAGATAAAATGCTTTATCTTTTAGTTAATTAAGATCTTATGTTGTTAATTATTGATTAATTAATGAAAATAATTAAGGATAATTACTTAATGATAATAATTAAAGAATAATTAATCAATTTCTTAATCGATGATTACAAGGTAATTAATTACTTAAAGATAATACTTAATTAAAAGTAATTAATTAATGATTAAAGTTGATTAATCAAATGATTAAGATTGATTTGTGATTTATTAAGTGATTAGGGATAATCACTTATTGTAATTAATTAAGGATAATTAATTAAATGGTAATTAATTAAGGGTTAATTAATTAATTAAGGAAATTTAATTAAAAGATATTATTTAATGATGAAAGGTTGATTAATTAATATAACCATTAAAGGTTAATTAATAAGTGACTAAAGGATAATTAATCAAAATGGTTTGTTATTAATTAATGTTAATTAACCAGGATTAGTAATTTATTCATAAGCAACTAATCAGGTTTAAATTAATCAGATGATTAATTAATCTTACTTATGGATGTTTGGATTGTATTGAATGCTTTGGATTATTTGACATCCCTGATGTGTGATGCTTTATTATATGAATTATTTTCATTTGAGCTGTGATGAATGTAATTTATTTATCTATGATGAATTTATTTTATTATCTGTGAATCTGTGTGAAAATAAGTGTTATAGGATTATACCGCTTATCGATATTGTTGTGCTTGGATTGTGTCGATTGATAATATTGTATTGTTGCGTGCAAAACCCCTAGACTACACCATACACACACAAATATGGATTTCATGGGAAATTGGTTTAGTCATAGATATTTTGAATTTAAATTATTTTATTTAAAATTTGAATTTTAAATCCAAATGATTTTGGAAATGGAATTGGGTTGAATATGAAAACCTTTTAAAAAGGAAGTTTGAAATTTAAATTTAGTCTGAATATAATATATCTTGCTTAAGTTTTGAAATTGTTTTGGAAATTTGGTTTGAAAGGTTTATACAAGTTATATAAAATATATATGGATTTTTAAACCATCTTTAAAAGTAGTTTAAAAGTATTATTTTGGAATTTAAATTTAACCCAAGTTTTTACTTTAAAGGCTATAACTTGTGCATATTTGATCGTATTTTTCCGAAACGAAAAGTATTTGTTTTCGAATAATAGTGGCTTTCATATAACGGAAAGATTTCCAATTTATGTTGAAAGGATTTCGAGCTGTGTGATTTGAATTGTAAATAGTTTTGAAAGTTATGAATGAATCTTTGTTAAAGGGTAGTGAACTTTGTTAAAGATTTGTGAACTTTGTTTTCAAATTTAAGAGGATTTTAAAGATGCATCTTTTGTATAAAAGATTTGAAGTGAAAATAATTTTTGAAAACTATGAATGAATTTTCATGAAAGATTATTGAATCTTGGTTTCAAATTGAAGTGGATTTCAAAGGGTGAATCTTTTGTTTATAAGATTAAAGTGGAAATTTGGTTAAACCATTTGAAAGAAAGGTTTTAGGTTTTAAGTAGTGACATAACTAAGATCCCATTTCATCCATATGCTTTTTAAAATAAAGCACTCATTATTCGGTTTAGCCGGGAGAGGACTTTGTGTTATATAACCCATTCCGGATAATGATACGACGTAAATGGATAGCATTTGAAGACCGGTGGTGAAGACCGTGTATTTTTGAGAACGAAAGGATTACTCGTCGAATGTCTCTGCACTGAGTTGCGCTGGTGTAGAGATCTCCATATGCGATGGGGAGTCCGATCGGGATTGTGAATACCCGGATTACAAGGGCTTCTTTTGAAGTGCCTTTAGTTCTATTTGAAGCCGAAGCAGACTTGTATGGATGTGTGTCTGACATTACACTTTGAGATGTAAAACTGGTTTCTATCAAATACATTTCTTTTTGGTAGCAGAGAATTTATTCTCTTAGCTTAACACCCTTCTCTGAGACGTACGAGCTTAGAGGTTATGTAGTTTATATTTACTAGTGATACATTCCCAATTTCGTAATGTGGCATATGAAGTACTGCTGATCATTTATTAATCGAAGCATGACTTTTATGAAAAGCATAGCTCTGTGGACGAAACCTCGTCGAGCCTCAATACATGAAAATGGTCGAAACAGAGGATGAGGCAAGGCTATTGGGGTAGCGCCCCTTAGAGTATGTCCATTTCCTTTTGGATAAAATGGCATCATGGTATAGAGCCCAGATACTTAACTTATGTGGTTGTGCAAATTTATTGCTTTGTGGTTGTCTTTGGGGCCCCGGATAAAGGTTGGTTACGATCGTGGGATGGCATACTCGTGTAATAGTTACCTAGTTACAGAGGTAACCCGACTTTGTGTTGGCAGAGATCTGGTTATGTTCTCAGGGCGCCCCTCCAGAGGCATACCCATGTGGCCCAGGAAGTTCCTTAGCCTGACCATTGTTGGAAATCCAATCACCAAAACGCGCCCTGTATGGTTTTAGTTGTAGAACCTGCCATTTAACATGGTAGCTATAGTAGGCATACTATAATGGTACGTATGCTGGCTAAGATTAATATTATACTTACAAATGTTTTCTATACTATGCACTAACAATAATATCAAAAGAATTTTGCGTATCAAGCACGTTTGACTATCATAAGGAGAAATCTGCCCCAAGTGTGTGATTGCATTGTGTGTGTGTGCCGGGAGGTCTTATGGTAGTTTCATTTTCCAAAAAGCATTGCGAATTTATTTTAAATTATTTTATTTGTTTATGTTCAAAGATAAACTGTGTTTGTTTGCTGACACTAGTCTTATGACTGACCTGGAGTTTATTGTTCCCTTTCCAAACTTTAGGTGCCCATAATTTTCAACACGGTCAGCCTAGAGTTAGATTTTTCTGATAATCAAATAGTAGGTGTAGTTTCGATAGCATCCAGCCTTTGAATTTGGCGATTGCATTTTTTTCTCTGGGATTGGAGTCGCTTAACTTCAGCGTGATGATGGTGATTCGAGCTTCTAGTTTGGAGCGTTGGCTTTGGAGCTTTGGTTTGGTGATGCAGTTTGTGGATTCGTTCTCTTTTGAAGATCATTTTCGAGTTATCTCTTCCATTGTTATCTATTCTGCTGTTATATATTGTCTCTGATATTATTGTAATCATGTTGTATCATCTGTTATGTATCAATGATATTATTCATTTTTTTGCTGTGTTGTTGTACTTAATGTGTTATAAGCTCTAGCGAACCAGATTTGACGTTTGAATCTACGGCATTCGAATATGGGTGCTATATTCAATGCCGATTTTTCGAAGGTCGAGTCAGGGTTGTTACAATGGTATCAGAGCTGAAGGTTGAGTAAGAACTTTAGCTGAGGAGTATAACACATTAGGTGACTCATTAGAGATAGGGTGAAGTATGCCCTAGAATGAGTATATCCCTAAGATATCCGTCTATATGCCTCAGTAAATTCTCTTGCTATTCACTGATAGTGAGTATGAGTGCAAGAAGAGGACGAGATAGGGGACAGGGGAGTACCGCTACTAATGGTCAATACCCTGCAACAACGGAAACAATCTTTTCTATCAATCATTTTCGTTCTTCATCCAATTTCAAATTCTTTGGTAGTTTACTGACAGCTCTAGGAAGAAGCTTTAGTGAGGTGGTGGCCCTGCGAATCTTCAGTTTCTTATCAATCTTTTTGTTTTCAACTTTAAATGAATTTGAAATTTTATTTGGAATAAATTGGTTAACAAAATATGAAGTTAAATAAACTTGTATCGATAAAACGATTTCGGTCAAAACCAAAATTTGAAATTCTATTGTGATTTCTTGGGAAGATCAAAGTCCAAAGAGGGACAAGCTAGTGTATACTTTGGGGTATTCCGACCTGAGTTTATACCTATTCTTTGGGATTCAGATATGTTCTGCGAATGGCTAGTTATCCTTCGGACTAACCAATGCCCCTGCATATTTCGTAGACCGGATGACCCGAATATTTCGTGCAATATTAAATGAGTTTGTTCTCATAATTATTGATGATATTCTTTTTTGGTAAGCCAAATATAGAATTGATATTAAGTTTGATATGGAAGACTATATCTTTTTGTGTTCATCTATTTTTTTGGTTTGTCTCCCTGCCTAGCAAATTTCGAGGATGTAATTTTCTTAAGGGGGGAATCTATAATGATCCCAGTTTTGAATCAAATTTAAATTGGTAATTAAAATAAAATTTTGGATTTTATTGTGAATTAATTTGAATTTTTTCCAAATAAAATAAGTTATTTGGTTATTTATTGATATATATGTATTGATTATAAATTGAAACTCGGATTTGAAATTCAAATATAAATATATTGAAAAATTGGATTTAAAATTTATATTTTAAAGTTTATAAGAATTTGTTTTCTAATGTATATATATTAATATTTGGAGGTTATATTTTGAATTCCAAAGGCTATTTAAAAGTTAAGTTTTATATTTCAAAATATATATATGCCTTGTAAATTAAAAGTTATAATTTGAATTTAATATAAATAATTTTCAAAAATTGTTTAAAGTTGTAACATCCCGCCTTTTTGTACGGTTTAAATCGACGATAAACCACACACGTCAGACTCAAACCGTACAAAATAGCGGATTGTTATTGGGGTAATGAGAAAAATGGAGAAAGAAATAAAACAAAACAGAATCTCACAGCGGAATGACAAAATATAATAATCAAATAACAATTTATGAAGCTGTTTTACAAAATATTTGATTTTACTTATACAACACATATTAGAGTTCACATACCAGAGAATAAATAAATAATGCAGCGGAATGGTATGAATGCAGTTGAATAGTGTAATAGATAATAGTAAAATAATCTTCGTCTTCGTCCTTCGAAAATAAAGTCTTCAAATCCTGAAATGCTCAGACTGACCCGAGCGAATTGAAAGGACAAAACATTCAAGTCAGAACTAAAAGATCTTATGTAAGTTAAATTAATGGTAAATAATATGAGTGGACCGGCATCAGAGATGTTTACGGGATTTGGCATCTCCCATCTAGTGTCAATCATGTGTGCAGCAACTTAAGAGATGCTCGAGATTCACATCTCCTAAGGATCCGTTAAACTATTTACTATGTAGTAATATTTCGCTATTATAATAATGTCTATAGTAAAATAATCTTACTTTTATATAGCGTAATGGGTTACCCATACAGCCCTTACCACATAATAGTCCTAGTAGTCCATCCAGTATCAGCGTATCTCCATATTGGGAGACTACCCTAAATACTCTATGGGTTACGGGAGAAAACCAAACTCGTACAAGGCTCGCTAGGGTAGGTAACACGGCACACAAGACAATGCTAGGGTAGATATACCAATTACTATCTGGACTGGTGGTGACGCAAAGCGCGCAGCTACTGCCAACCTCGAGCCACACCTCCAAAATCAAAAATCAAAAGTGGCCACCGAATAAATCTCGAAATCAGAATATAACAGAATGGTATCGGAGGAGTGTGTCTGACAAGAGGAGCTACCTCGCTGGCCCGGAATTGCTCATGTTTTAGCCACCTCATGCCTACTCACGGGAGTCAGTTCCACGTATATACCTCAAAGGAACGCCGCTACCATCCTACTTCATTCTGGAATCTCCACCACGTACACAGTTGTTAAAGTGGTTTTCAAAATCGACAGAGAGTATGCCCATATCCGATCCAAGTCTCTTTAACAACCAACCGTTATTATAACCCATGGATATTTCTTTCAAAATCATTTACACTTTAAAATCGATATATCATATCCATTTCAAAACTAAATACTATATTATTTACTTTCAAAATATAATCAATATATCATTTCCCACTTCAAAAATTAAAGTAATAATATATCCTTTAAATTCCAAAGACCAAATCAGTATCTCATTTAAATAAAACCGAGGTTTCCAAATCATTGAATATTCCTTCAATTTATTAAACTCGAAATATTGTTTTAAATCATCTTAGACCAAACCACTTTATAAAATCATATTCTTAAATCTTCAATTTCAATAAGTTCAAATTAATATTTAATGACAATTCTTAATTAAATACAGTTTCCAAAAATTTCATTTCCAAAGCCATATTACTTTCAAGTTATAACAACTTTGAAACCAAACACTTTGAAACCATAATACTTTGAAATCCTAAAAATTTAGAAATGTTATCATTCTGAATTCATACTACTGAAATCACAATACTTAGGAATCATAGCATTTTAGGAATGTAATACTTTCCACTTTAACATTTTATATAACCAAAGCATTTATATACTTACAAATTTTAACATGATCATTTTATCATAGCCTTATAGTTAAATAACTTTGTCATTGTAATATACAATTTAAAGCTGAAATTCTTATGTTAAGTTAAAAGTACCTTATTAACATTATTATTACAAGAAAGAAACGTTATTATTTAATCATTTAAAATATGCCATTTGCATTAATTACAACTTACATATCAAATGTACGTTTTAACTTACATTTATTACAATAAAGAGCATTTATCATTTTAATCAATATTACACTAATTAAAACTTACATTATCAAATGTATGTTTTAATTTACATTTCTATTACAGTAAAGAGCATTTATTAATTCAATCAATGCCATACTAATTAAAACTTTACATGTTTCTTTCATTAATTAGGACTTTACACGTTTCCTTCATTAATTAAAACTTTACATGTTTCTTGCATTAATTAAAAAAATTGCATGTTCTTTCATTAATTATGACTTTACGTTTTTCTTGCATTAATTAAAACTTATACGTTTCTTTCGTTAATTATAACTTTACAAGTTTCTTGCATTAATTGAAATTGTATTTCATTTTTTCAATTCAAAGTACATCATTTATTATACAACCATACTCATTTAAAAACTAAGGATTGTTTGCAATTATCAAGTTAGATTTTAAAATTCCATATTAATCAACTTTAATTATTAAATTATTTATCACAAATAAAAATCTTTAAATTCTGATTTAAAACCAAAAAGGACTTTTAAATTACACTTTAAACCAATTATCAGCTGATAACATTTTAACTTATAAAAACTGATATCTCTTTATATTTCAAATCATTAAATCAAAATTTAAGTTAACCATATATTCTAAAATTTCAAAATACTTAATAAATTTTTAGGAAAATATTACTTTAAAAATATTAACCATGGGCTTGTATAGTATTTTCTAACCTAGTTCAAGTGATACAGAAATGTATTATTTCAATCCGTAATTTAAAAAGAAAAATCCGGGTTCTATCATTTCAAACCCGCAATCCCAAGAAAAAAATACAACAAAAATTAATAAAAATCACTCGAGCCTATCATTTCAACCCATAGTGATTTTCCTTATCCTAAAGTCGGTTCAGGTATGTATCATTTCAACCCGTAGTAATAGGAAACTTGCAGTTTGATAAACATGAAATAAATATAACAATATAGCATATAATATCATAACAGACGATGTAAGAAATATATAAATAGCATTAACATCATATAATCAATCATAAGCATGAATGAACATAGCATAATAATTTCTACAATTCACTTGTCATTATTGCACAATTATAAAAGTACGTTGTCTAGAGTGAAAAATCTCACCTTTTAAAAGCTAGAATTGACAAATTTAGAGTAAAAATCCAAACTCCACAAAGCACGAAAAAGCACGACAAAGCACAATGCAAACTTGAGTGGATGAAGAGTCAGATCCAAATCTTGTATGCAAACAAATACTACATACATAAGAAAATGATTCAACACAAAAGATTAAAGGTTAAAACAATGGAAAAATAAACGAATCAAAGTGGCATACCTTGCCTTAATCAATCAATGGCTTGGCTACATCACATATAGGTTCAACCATCATCTTGTGTTGCTTGGTCATAATGGTTAGAGGTGTTCTAGGAGAAGATGGAGGCCGAGCCTAGCTTGAAGGAAGACAAAAAAAACAAAATGAAAAAAGAGGGGAAAGAAGAAGGAAGCCATGACTTTAGATCCTGTATTTTTTTTCTCCATGCAAATGAAATAAGATGAGGAGATGAGAAGCTTTATACGTGAAATAAAAAGAGAGAGTGGCGGCTAGGTTAAAGGAATGAACATCTAAGGTAAGAAATAAAGAGGGTAGGAAATAAAAGGCAAGAGTTTATATAGTTTGGAAAATAAAAAGGCAACGCTATATTTTATTCTTAAATGCAAATGAAATGAGGATATTAAGAAACAATTTTGTATGTATTTGTAAAAGGAAATACGTGGCTACAGAAGAATAAAAGAAACAGCTAAGGAGTTATGAATGCTAGGGAAATGGAAAGGCATAAATTAAGAAGAAATGAATGTATATATTTATTTTTAATTGCAAATGAAAATGAGGAGTTTGAAATGAAAAATAATTCTTCTTGTACGTGATTTGTGGAATGATTTCTCACAGCTAGAAAAAAAAATATACATGGCTACGGTAGGTAACTAAATAGATATGTAAAGAAATGGCAAGAAATAAAGCAAATGTAACCTATGCCTAATTAAACAAAGTAATGTATGTCTAAATAATTTGTTTCCAAGCCATTAAATAAAAGAATATACACAAATAAACTCCAATAAATACAATAAAACTAGAAAAATAAAAATAGAAAGATAAAATAGAGATGAATATAGAAAAAATATAAAATATGTATATAATAAAAGTACAGAAATTTATTGCGTGTAAAACACTGTAATTTATCCAGTTTAAACAGTGCAAGTGTTAAATTCCCAATAAATCCATATTCTTAACTCCATCTAGTTATTCAATCCATTTCATTATACGGTATAATTATCATGGTTTATACCATAGTGCATTAATATTACTATTTTATCTTAATTTCAAATAATGTAGTATTTAATTCCATTTACTATAATAGATCCAATAATTAGAGATTGAATTTCAATACAAAAATTTGATTCAATTCCAAATCTTTTTATTAAGTCCATTACTACTCTATAAACCTAGGTAACCATTCATTCCTTAATATACTCCAATTTAACAACTTCTAAACACTGTATTACGTTTCACATTAATGTAACTTTTGTTATATTTATTAAAAATTGACTTCTTATTTCAATTGAAGAATTGATAAACATGCAACACATAATAATTGTCACTGTTTACTTTTAACTACATTTATAAGTTTATTGTCAGCAGACCAAAGTTACAACTACTGACATGACCATGGTCTTACTCAATTTCCATTCATTATATTATACCTAATTCATAAATTCAACATTTACAGTATTTCAATTTATTGTAATCTCCTTCAATCTATCAATAATTTATCTTAAATTACATTCTTTACCATTCAAATTAGTTATTACATCCACATTAAATAACCAATTTCTTTTTCTTTTAATATTTTAATTACAAAAATCTTATTAAATCAACTATTTTTAATTACCAAAATTTACGGATTGTTACACTCTCCCCCACTTAAAACTTTTCGTCCCCGAAAAGGAAAAGGAAGGGCAAATAAAGAATTAAGTAAACAATGCATCTTATTCAAAAACACTAACTTTATAAACAAATAAATTTTAAAAATTTATTAATTTGAATAAAATATACCAATTTATTTAAAAATTACTTTAACGCCATTTATATTGTATATTAGTCATTTAACCTTTTTATTTTATTTACCTCTATTAATCTTTTATAACTAAATTTAAGTGTATAACATTTATTATGACCACTTGAATTTTATTTATAAAATCTTTTCATATTGTATATTATCCAATTACATATTCAACTTCTGAATAATTTAGGTAAGTTATATTGGAATGCAATAGAATATTATACAAATAAAACTTTTTAATTCAATTATCTCAAGCTTAAATATTTATTCAAAATTTTGATTCTCATTTACAATTGAAATCATCCTTTAAGATAAAATTTAAGAATCAAATTTTCGATTAACTTCAACTATTTTAGAGATACATAAATATATATACTAAATATATATCAAATCGACTTTGAAATCATATAAGTTAACTGAATAGGATGTTTAGAAATAATATTTGACTTTGTATGTAGCTTGTAACCATTAGCTTTTGTTTCATATATAAATAATTGAACTATAAAACATGGTTATAAATTAATTTGGAAATTAAAATGAATTTAAATCAAGAATTTGAGATTTAATTTTCGATGATTTCGAACTTTGGTTTTAAAGTTTTAAAAGATATATTATTTGAAGTACTTTCCGAATTGAAATCATTTTCAAAGAATTTTAAAGTTTTAAGGTAGTGCTCTTCTCTTTGTCGCTGGAAAATAATTTCGGTGATGACTGCAACATCATCGACATTCATTTTCTAGTTTCGAAGTGAAGAGATTATCATGTAGTTTTACTACAGTTTTGCTTTGGAGAATTAAATTGATTTGAAATTCAAAAAATATGAATTGATTTACAATACACATATTCAAAATTCAGAAAGTTATACTTATATATACTATAATTATACAAAATTTATTTCATTTACTAAATTTGAAAACTATATTATGTCGGTTTGCTTTGTTCAAGTGTTTTGGAGATCCTATCGATAATGTTGATCAAACGAATCGATCGAAAACATGAATCAACATAAACAACTCAAACAACACAATATATAAAACACTTTAAATATAGATTTACAAATACACTATACATGAATAAAAAATTTCAAAGCAAGGATAGAGATTCAAATTTGATTCCCCTCAAATCAAAGAAAGGATAAGTTGGAACAAAAGATACGATGATTAACTAAGTGAATAAGGAAATGGATAAGCTTATATAAATCGCGGGCAACCTTAACCGGGTCAACCGTGACTTCAAGAATCAGATCGATGTGGAATTCATAGGCAAGTCTACATTCGATCTCAAGAGATAGAACTTGGGATATTAAGAGACACTGGCATCTAAACCGAGGATATATAAAATCTCCGGTGAACAAATGCCTATTGTAAAGGAGTTCCACCACTGTAACGCCCCACCCCGAGACCCACCTTAGTAAAGAGAATTAACAAGTAATTCCGTCTACTAAAGCAGAGAATAGGGCTGGTTAAGGGCGACCATCTATAATTTTGTCTTAAACATCTATTGAATACGTCGATAAATGCAATATAACTTTTTTTCAACTCAAGTGGATCGACCTACCCAGTAAATGCTTAATCCAAAACTATAGGTGGTTAACGGATCTATCAGAACAAAATACAATAACTGAATGCAAATCACATCACAGAACAGTAACCAACATCATATATATATATATATACATATACACTGATACACGTTCAGTACAATACAATATGAATACAATAAAGGTGGTATACGACCACACCGTATACATCGAATCAAATGTAAAAACATCAGAGTATGCAGAAGAAATAAACTACTCAAGAGAAAGAAGAGCTGATATCCAACATCAACTTCAAGCTAAGCCCAATAGATTATACCTGAAACAACTCGGTCTGACCCGAGTGAAAACACACGGGTCAGGCAACTGAATCTTATCGTTAGAGAGGAAATACGATAAGGTATAAGGGGAAACATACATCAAGGGACCAATAATTGATAAGAATGACTAAGGTTGATATCAAGAACTGTCTATCTCTAAGATGGTATAATTCTACACTTACTTGGGTTAATACTAGTGGATTCATGCATATAAAGAAAACATCCAAATATGATACATGAATAAATAAACTTCTCAAAGTAGTAAATGAAACCCAAGTATAAAACCATAAAATTGAAATCACCAAAATCCTCAAAAACTCATATTTCGCCTTATTCATCTCTATAAGGCTAAGTAAACACATCAAAATATGGTGAAATCAAAATTTTCTTAACTCATAAAATAAATCTCAGATTGGCCAATAATTACATGCTAAAGCATGTTGCACGTGCTAAAGTTCTCAGACTAGTGCTAGTAATATAGTTAGGTACCCACATGAATCTCTAAGGCGACCGAAGTCACACTTTCCCAGATTCTTAATTTCCCAGATTCTCAGATTCCCAGATTCTCAGATGACCCAAAGGTCATAGCACTAGTAATTCCCAGAATGTGTCAGAAACTCTCGGATAGTAACCCGAAAAGTGGTTACGTACGTCCCATACCGTACGTCCTCACTCAGCGGTTTTCTAGCCGCTAGTCGATGCCACACTAACAAATGCATCAAAATCTCAAAGAATTGCCTCATGTCATTGGCGTAAGGCATATAATATCTAACCTGTCTCATCTCATTGACAAGTGGAAAATTCCATAAAATTATAAATCTCAGAAAATCTCATATAAAACAATTGCCTCATATCATCGGCAATAGTGTTTTTCCCAAGATAGTCTCATGTCGTATATGCTTCCGAATACGAAATATTAGACTAAAGTTATTAGTCTAAAAGACTAATATAACACTCTATCCCAGACCACAAAGTGGTAAATCCCAAGGAGTAAATCAAAAAGATTTCTCAATGTCGTTTCGATAGTACAAGTCCGAATTTAACCGAAAAAGTAAATACTCAAGTCCCATACCTCACGGATTTACTAAATCTTTTAATTTGTTTCCTTATATGTCCGAAAAAGCATAAAAGTAATTAAAGTAAATAAAATTAATTATAATATATTTTACTAGAGAAAACGGGATTTTAAACCAATTTATAGAAATTTATCTAAAGGATTATGAGTGAAAACCCATCATTTAAAGAATTTTAATGATTTTTGAAAGCCTAGAAAATAAAGAATAATTGTTTAAAAACCTTTAAAAATGTATAAAAACATTTATTGCTCAACCCATGATTTTAGAAGATTTTATGCAATTTATTCGGATTTTTAAAACTCAGAAAAACATCAATTTGCAATTTAATCGGTAAAAACCGATATTCAAAATTTAAATCGTATTTAAAACCAATTTGAATTCAAGTCACATTCTAAATTTACTAGTCCATTGCTGGAAAAAAAGAATCAAATGTTAGCATCAAATTTCGTAGTAAAATTCTTGCAAAAGCATGCAAATGAAATCATCAAAGTCGAACAAGTACATCAATGTTGGGGCAGTTCATAACAGACCAACATTGAAAACATCAATTTTCCACCATGCAAACTTTGAAATTCTACAAAACACAAAATACAAAAATTGTATCCAATAGCCTCAGGTTTCCAAAACTTCATAAATTTTGATATTCCGATGAGTAACGAAGAAGTTATGATCAAAATACTACTAAGAAAGAAATTATTTGCGCTGCCTGTCAACACAGGGCAGCGATGAAAATGCCAATTTTCCACTATGTAGACTTCAAAATCAGTCAAAACCGAAAACATGAAAGTTGTGGGATATTTCACAAGGATTTCAGAACATCCAAGAAATCAAAATTCCGATAAGAAACACAAAAGTTACGGTGAAAACACTAACCAGCCACTAGAATATTCTGGGCTTAGTCCCTCTCGGATTTTCATTTTTGACAGCAACTAAGAAGGTCCAAACGGACTCAGAACTCAATGAAATTTAAAATAAACAAACCCTAATCAGTCCTCTACAATCTGAAAAAAAATTGGCGTCAATCCGATACCGGACGAGCCAGATATGAGTAAAACAAGACAGGGCATTTTCAGCACCAATCAATATAGAACAGAGGTAAAATTCAACATATTTAACCAAATATTTCAAGCAAGAGATTATTTGCTGCTGAAATTTATTTGTTTACAGTTGCTATAAGCCTTAGCTTACCTATTAGCAGTAAAAAGATGATGATTTAGGCTTGAAGATGGAAGCTTTCAACTCGAATTTGCCTTTGCCGGACCTATGATTGTTGAAAATAGGCATGCAAGAGAAGATAAATTACAAAACAAGAATTACAATAAACAAATATGGATTTCTCCTCAAATTCAAGATAGAGAAGGATGGAGATTACCTTCTTGTTGAATTAGATCCAAATTTCTATTGATTTAGCAAAGAATTTTATTAATTATGGCTAGGGTTTGAGATGGCGGCCATTGTTTCTAATTTTTGAGCTTCTAGGGTTTCTTTTCTCAAATGAGCTGAAGGAGGAAGAAGTGTATGTACTTCTTTCCTGGCTCTAGAAGTTTCTCTAGTGGATATTGGGTTTGGGCTTAACCCAATGACCCATATTAATTTTACTTAGGCAAAAATTTGTTTAAGTTTATTTACACTTATACAATGCTTAAATCTTCATAACTTCTACATTTTTAATCCGTTTTTAATGATTTTGGATGTGTTGGATTCGTTATGTCATCTAGTTTTTAATAAAATTATCAAAACATAAGTTTTAACAAATTTGTTATTAAATTTCCATTTATTACTCAATTTATCCAATTTTCCCATAATTGCAAAATAAATTGCAAATTTAATGCAATTGGTTAAATAAAAAGATATTATGTACCCAAAACAAAACAAATATAGGTTTAGACATTATTAAATTATTTATCACATTTTTAATCATAGTTATCATGATTAATTATTTTATTAACTCATTCTTATATATATATTTAATTAATAAAATGACAATATTGGCAAACAAGCACAATATTGTACAAATTATCAATTTAATCAAATGTAGTCAATTAACTACATTCAAATTCATGAAATAAAGTAGAAACTTTATTTTACTCATGTCCATCATTTTTTCATACTCAAAGAAGATTATTTTTTTTTTCTTCTTATTCCCCACATTTTATTTTACAATAAAATGTATTATTGGTTTTAAAATTACCAATATGATTTCCCCAACCCAAACCAAATTCCATTAATTATTCCAAACCACTCCAACCATCGAAATGGAGTGATTAATTTATTTTGTTACAATTCATTAGCCCAAAAATTCAAATTCATTATGCATATGATGATTAAACAATTATTTAACAATTTTCTTTGTATTTAACAAAGAAAAGATGCAATTTGACAATAAATTACATTATCGCCAAATCGTACATGTTAATTGAATATAGTTGCATCTCTATATTCAAAATTCATGAAATAAAGGAACAAGTTTATCTCACACATATGTTTATTACTATTAATACAATGAAATCTTTCTACTTTTATTTTCCCTTTTATTTTACAATAAAAGGAGAATATTGGAATAAATTGCCAATATTCCTTTAATGCTCCTACTAAATTCCATCAATGATAATTTCCAACTCAAAGATCACAATTAAGTTGTTTACTTCATCTTTCCTTCATCTTAAATTTGCTTCAATCATTTAATTTGAAATAAACCTTATTTTATATTGTTCTCCCAAAATTTATTCATATTATATTGTTTATTCCAAATAAACAATATAATTCATCATTTTCTTCCGATAAATTCAATTAATTCCAATATTAAATTATAATCTTCATTATAATTTAATATTTACGGTACTCTCCAACCAGGGTTGTTACAGACTCCCCCTCTTATGAAAATTGCGTCCTCGCAATTCATAGAGGAAATCTGTATTCAACACAATTTATTCAATCGACAAAGGATAAAAGAGAAGCTCGAAACTCAAACTGTTCATATTCTCAACATAGAGTGGTAGAGAGAAACAAGGAAAAACTTCCCTGGTTAATCCAATGGCCCATCAAATGCTTATATAGCGATTAGCAAACCATCGAATCTTCCAAGTAACTTGAAAGAATTTCGAAGATATCCCATCTTCGAAAAAAAACTCAATAAGATGTTCAACAATTAATCAATCGAAAATGATTGATTTTACAAAACTCTACGAATAGAGTCGGGACCAAACTCACTTAAACCCAAACTCTAAGCAATAAAGAATATCATCAATAAGATTTTCTGCATAATAATGCGGAAAGAACATCCTCACAACAAGATAAACACGATAGACAAGATGAATAAATCACGGAATGACTTCTTGCAAGGCCACCAAAGTCGAACGACCGCGATAAGGCATGTCGTTGATATTAACTCAAGGATAGAATATACTCAAGAAATAAGGATATAGGCTCAAATTACTTTTCAATCCAAGATATTTAGAATTTTTAAATCCCAACATCTTTTAAATTTTAAATCTAGATTTTTAACATTTGAAAATTTTCAAACTCTTTACTATACTACTTTGTAAGTAATTTAAACTCAAATTAAAAGTCCAAATTTCTTCTCTTACTTCAAAATTAATTTCCAAAGAGATTTGTAAACCCATAATAATATCCCTCAAAATAAATTAAGGGTTTAAATTCTCTTTACTCTTTTTATTAAAACACTTAAATATTTTAAAAACAATCTTCAAATATTCTTGTAACTCTTCTCTTAAAATATCCAATGTATCTAATATAGATTTAAAAATCTCAAAATATACTTCCAATAAAGTATAACTTAAGAATATTCTCATATATTCTCATCTTTACAATTTCAAAATAAATATATAAATAAATAAATGGCATTGCCTCTCCATTGAATCTCTAATAAATTTAATATATAATCTCAAAATATTATTTTCAAAATCTCAATTTTTAAAACACAAACCATTGTGTCTGATTGCCTCATCATAGCATTTAGGAGATTCCTATCGATAACGTTGATCAAGCGTATCGACCAGAACTCTTAACTACTCGATGGATAACCCAACACTCTAAAATCATTTCTATGAAAGAATACTACTTATATAAATATATTCTCAAAACATTCTTTGATTTTTAAAATATCTCAAAACTCTAATTTCTCTTTTTAAAACTCATATATATATATATAGCTATAAAAAAAAATCAAACCAAAGAACATTAAGAGAATGCATCGAGATTTTCCCAGAATACTTGATTCTCAAAATCATCAAAAGGAGACAGAGTGTTCGTCAATCTTACAATATCACAAGCCGCTCCAAGAAAAAAAAACAGCAAGATATAAGATAAGCAAGATATTCTTCTCGAAGGAGAAGAAGCACACAATCCACGAATCGCTACTTCAAACGGAGTAATGCTAAAGGATAACAATGATTGACTGTCTGAAAAGTACACTCAAACAAAGTAGAATGATAAACTCAATCTAACTCGAATATCTAGAAACTCTCCTCATTCCTTAGTGGATATCCCCGTGGAAGGATAACCGAAGAGCTAAGAGCTAGGAATAAGGTTACCTCAACACTCGATTTTTCGATTGGATGTCAAATCCAAATTGACTTACAAAACTCAACAAAGTCACCTTGATTGGAATTCGAGATATATCATCAGCATCTCGATATTCAAGAGCGAATACAGAAACTTCGAAATCATCATTAACATTTCAAAGTGATAGAAATAATAACCCAATAAAATTAGGATGCCTAAATAAATACAGGATCCTATAACAACAAAAGGATTGAGCTTAACATCAAATAAGTTAGTCCATCTCAAATCAGATACATCTCAAGATTGTGAGTAACAAACAAATACTCGCAAAAGCAACATCAAATAAAAATCTCAGAATGCCCACAATGAGCCAATCATTGTGGATCCCTTCAATAGGATTCACAACTCACAAATGAATGCAACAAGAATGCTCAAAGAAATCGATCAACTCCATCGATACGAACTCACTCGTATCGACAAAAAAAGAAAAGAATAGAATAATCCCAAATAAGATTATTCATAAGATAAGATAACATCAAACTCAGTTATGAAATACTACGGAATACAATTTATATTCCTAGACATATTCCATCTCAACATATCCCAAAACTCGAAAAAGAATCAAAGCACTATTCGAAAACAAGCTCAAATGAAGGACAATGATTCACTCGTATTGTACTTTGACGTATTGTGATATACGTACTGTTCTGTGTTTATTCTACTTTGTTCTGAACATAGCTCTGATACCAAGCTGTAACGCCCCACCCCGAGACCCACCTTAGTAAAGAGAATTAACAAGTAATTCCGTCTACTAAAGCAGAGAATAGGGCTGGTTAAGGGCGACCATCTATAATTTTGTCTTAAACATCTATTGAATACGTCGATAAATGCAATATAACTTTTTTTCAACTCAAGTGGATCGACCTACCCAGTAAATGCTTAATCCAAAACTATAGGTGGTTAACGGATCTATCAGAACAAAATACAATAACTGAATGCAAATCACATCACAGAACAGTAACCAACATCATATATATATATATATATACATATACACTGATACACGTTCAGTACAATACAATATGAATACAATAAAGGTGGTATACGACCACACCGTATACATCGAATCAAATGTAAAAACATCAGAGTATGCAGAAGAAATAAACTACTCAAGAGAAAGAAGAGCTGATATCCAACATCAACTTCAAGCTAAGCCCAATAGATTATACCTGAAACAACTCGGTCTGACCCGAGTGAAAACACACGGGTCAGGCAACTGAATCTTATCGTTAGAGAGGAAATACGATAAGGTATAAGGGGAAACATACATCAAGGGACCAATAATTGATAAGAATGACTAAGGTTGATATCAAGAACTGTCTATCTCTAAGATGGTATAATTCTACACTTACTTGGGTTAATACTAGTGGATTCATGCATATAAAGAAAACATCCAAATATGATACATGAATAAATAAACTTCTCAAAGTAGTAAATGAAACCCAAGTATAAAACCATAAAATTGAAATCACCAAAATCCTCAAAAACTCATATTTCGCCTTATTCATCTCTATAAGGCTAAGTAAACACATCAAAATATGGTGAAATCAAAATTTTCTTAACTCATAAAATAAATCTCAGATTGGCCAATAATTACATGCTAAAGCATGTTGCACGTGCTAAAGTTCTCAGACTAGTGCTAGTAATATAGTTAGGTACCCACATGAATCTCTAAGGCGACCGAAGTCACACTTTCCCAGATTCTTAATTTCCCAGATTCTCAGATTCCCAGATTCTCAGATGACCCAAAGGTCATAGCACTAGTAATTCCCAGAATGTGTCAGAAACTCTCGGATAGTAACCCGAAAAGTGGTTACGTACGTCCCATACCGTACGTCCTCACTCAGCGGTTTTCTAGCCGCTAGTCGATGCCACACTAACAAATGCATCAAAATCTCAAAGAATTGCCTCATGTCATTGGCGTAAGGCATATAATATCTAACCTGTCTCATCTCATTGACAAGTGGAAAATTCCATAAAATTATAAATCTCAGAAAATCTCATATAAAACAATTGCCTCATATCATCGGCAATAGTGTTTTTCCCAAGATAGTCTCATGTCGTATATGCTTCCGAATACGAAATATTAGACAAAAGTTATTAGTCTAAAAGACTAATATAACACTCTATCCCAGACCACAAAGTGGTAAATCCCAAGGAGTAAATCAAAAAGATTTCTCAATGTCGTTTCGATAGTACAAGTCCGAATTTAACCGAAAAAGTAAATACTCAAGTCCCATACCTCACGGATTTACTAAATCTTTTAATTTGTTTCCTTATATGTCCGAAAAAGCATAAAAGTAATTAAAGTAAATAAAATTAATTATAATATATTTTACTAGAGAAAACGGGATTTTAAACCAATTTATAGAAATTTATCTAAAGGATTATGAGTGAAAACCCATCATTTAAAGAATTTTAATGATTTTTGAAAGCCTAGAAAATAAAGAATAATTGTTTAAAAACCTTTAAAAATGTATAAAAACATTTATTGCTCAACCCATGATTTTAGAAGATTTTATGCAATTTATTCGGATTTTTAAAACTCAGAAAAACATCAATTTGCAATTTAATCGGTAAAAACCGATATTCAAAATTTAAATCGTATTTAAAACCAATTTGAATTCAAGTCACATTCTAAATTTACTAGTCCATTGCTGGAAAAAAAGAATCAAATGTTAGCATCAAATTTCGTAGTAAAATTCTTGCAAAAGCATGCAAATGAAATCATCAAAGTCGAACAAGTACATCAATGTTGGGGCAGTTCATAACAGACCAACATTGAAAACATCAATTTTCCACCATGCAAACTTTGAAATTCTACAAAACACAAAATACAAAAATTGTATCCAACAGCCTCAGGTTTCCAAAACTTCATAAATTTTGATATTCCGATGAGTAACGAAGAAGTTATGATCAAAATACTACTAAGAAAGAAATTATTTGCGCTGCCTGTCAACACAGGGCAGCGATGAAAATGCCAATTTTCCACTATGTAGACTTCAAAATCAGTCAAAACCGAAAACATGAAAGTTGTGGGATATTTCACAAGGATTTCAGAACATCCAAGAAATCAAAATTCCGATAAGAAACACAAAAGTTACGGTGAAAACACTAACCAGCCACTAGAATATTCTGGGCTTAGTCCCTCTTGGATTTTCATTTTTGACAGCAACTAAGAAGGTCCAAACGGACTCAGAACTCAATGAAATTTAAAATAAACAAACCCTAATCAGTCCTCTACAATCTGAAAAAAGATTGGCGTCAATCCGATACCGGACGAGCCAGATATGAGTAAAACAAGACAGGGCATTTTCAGCACCAATCAATATAGAACAGAGGTAAAATTCAACATATTTAACCAAATATTTCAAGCAAGAGATTATTTGCTGCTGAAATTTATTTGTTTACAGTTGCTATAAGCCTTAGCTTACCTATTAGCAGTAAAAAGATGATGATTTAGGCTTGAAGATGGAAGCTTTCAACTCGAATTTGCCTTTGCCGGACCTATGATTGTTGAAAATAGGCATGCAAGAGAAGATAAATTACAAAACAAGAATTACAATAAACAAATATGGATTTCTCCTCAAATTCAAGATAGAGAAGGATGGAGATTACCTTCTTGTTGAATTAGATCCAAATTTCTATTGATTTAGCAAAGAATTTTATTAATTATGGCTAGGGTTTGAGATGGCGGCCATTGTTTCTAATTTTTGAGCTTCTAGGGTTTCTTTTCTCAAATGAGCTGAAGGAGGAAGAAGTGTATGTACTTCTTTCCTGGCTCTAGAAGTTTCTCTAGTGGATATTGGGTTTGGGCTTAACCCAATGACCCATATTAATTTTACTTAGGCAAAAATTTGTTTAAGTTTATTTACACTTATACAATGCTTAAATCTTCATAACTTCTACATTTTTAATCCGTTTTTAATGATTTTGGATGCGTTGGATTCGTTATGTCATCTAGTTTTTAATAAAATTATCAAAACATAAGTTTTAACAAATTTGTTATTAAATTTCCATTTATTACTCAATTTATCCAATTTTCCCATAATTGCAAAATAAATTGCAAATTTAATGCAATTGGTTAAATAAAAAGATATTATGTACCCAAAACAAAACAAATATAGGTTTAGACATTATTAAATTATTTATCACATTTTTAATCATAGTTATCATGATTAATTATTTTATTAACTCATTCTTATATATATATTTAATTAATAAAATGACAATATTGGCAAACAAGCACAATATTGTACAAATTATCAATTTAATCAAATGTAGTCAATTAACTACATTCAAATTCATGAAATAAAGTAGAAACTTTATTTTACTCATGTCCATCATTTTTTCATACTCAAAGAAGATTATTTTTTTTTTCTTCTTATTCCCCACATTTTATTTTACAATAAAATGTATTATTGGTTTTAAAATTACCAATATGATTTCCCCAACCCAAACCAAATTCCATTAATTATTCCAAACCACTCCAACCATCGAAATGGAGTGATTAATTTATTTTGTTACAATTCATTAGCCCAAAAATTCAAATTCATTATGCATATGATGATTAAACAATTATTTAACAATTTTCTTTGTATTTAACAAAGAAAAGATGCAATTTGACAATAAATTACATTATCGCCAAATCGTACATGTTAATTGAATATAGTTGCATCTCTATATTCAAAATTCATGAAATAAAGGAACAAGTTTATCTCACACATATGTTTATTACTATTAATACAATGAAATCTTTCTACTTTTATTTTCCCTTTTATTTTACAATAAAAGGAGAATATTGGAATAAATTGCCAATATTCCTTTAATGCTCCTACTAAATTCCATCAATGATAATTTCCAACTCAAAGATCACAATTAAGTTGTTTACTTCATCTTTCCTTCATCTTAAATTTGCTTCAATCATTTAATTTGAAATAAACCTTATTTTATATTGCTCTCCCAAAATTTATTCATATTATATTGTTTATTCCAAATAAACAATATAATTCATCATTTTCTTCCGATAAATTCAATTAATTCCAATATTAAATTATAATCTTCATTATAATTTAATATTTACGGTACTCTCCAACCAGGGTTGTTACAACCACTTTACAAGCCATTTGAAGTGGAGTTATGAGATACTTTAGAATCAAAAGAATAGGAATAGTGAGGGACAAGAATGAATTTTGAAACCGAGGGAACATTCCAAAATTCAAAGGAAATTGATTCAAAAAGAAAAGATTCAAGCTCAAACGAAAGTGATTATGTAAATAAATTTACCATATATGCTAAGTTTTGCCTAGAGCCAATGCTCTGATACCAAAATGTAACATCGCGATATTTTCAACCATTCGCATCCGCTACATGCAGACTTGAATTGCTCAAAATACCGCTTTGTAAAATAAATTTGGCAAAACAACGCATAAACAGTAAATAAATAGTCACAGATCATAGGCATAGAGTAATAAAATGCAGTGGAAGTAAAGAAATACTAGTTCATGAAGCTACTATATAAGTATACATCAGAGTTAAGCAAGATACAATAGATGTTTCAATATGATATCAAGTACAAACAGAATCCATCACCGGACTCAACTGAATAACCGGAATCAACTAGATAACTAAAAGCGAAATAGATAGCTGGGTTTCCAAGCGAAGCTCCAACTCCAGAAGTGAGTCTCTAATGCTGTATCACTCAGTCTGACCCGAGCGTAAAGAAAAACAAAAAAACTCGAGTTTGGACATACATACTTATACAATGTAAACCAACTCAAGTGAACTGTAATAGAAACGTACAAGTAACTTAAAGGATGCTTGGGACCACCCATCCTCTGAGGATCCATTAAACTATTTTCTACGTAGTAATATTTCGCTATTATAATAATGTCTATAGTAAAATAAGCGTACTTTTAAATAGCGTTAAGGGGTTACCCATATAGGCCTTAACACTTAATAGTGCCAATAGTCTATACAGTGCCGTAATACCTTCTGATCGGGAGGCTACCAGAGGATACTCCATAGGTACGACACAAATCAAACTCGTACAAGGCACTTTAGGGTAGGTGACACGGCACAACTACGCAATGCCAGGGTAGATATACCAACTACGCTTCCGGGCCGGTGGTAATGCATAGCCGCAGCTACCACCTACCTCGAGCCACACCCCCAAATCAAAAAAATTAAAAGTATCCACCGAATCAATCCAAAAGTCAAAGTATAATATCGAAGGGATGTGTTCCGATTAAAGGTGCTACCTCATTATCCCATCAATCGCTCCTGTTTTAGCCACCTTATGCCAACTCACGGGAGTCGGGTCTACGTATATACCTCAAAGTAACGCCGCCGCCATCCTACTTCATTCTGGAATATCCACCGCGTACTCGGTTGTTAAAGTGGTTTTCGAAATCGACAGAAAGTATGCCCATATCCGATCCATGTCTCTTAAACAACCAATCGTCATTATAACCCATGGATATTTCTTTCAAAATCATTTACAATTTAAAACCAAAATATCATATCCATTTCAAAACTAAATACTATATTACATCCTTTCAAAATCAAATCAATATATCATTTCCCATTTCAAAAACTAAACTAATAATATATCCTTCAAATTCCAAAGACCAAATCAATATCTCATTCAAATAAAGCCCAAGTTTCCAAATCATTGAATATTCCTTCAATTTATTAAATTCGAAATATTGTTTCAAATCATCTTAAACCAAACCACTTTATAAAGTCATATTCTTAAATCTTCAATTTCAATAAGTTTAAATTTATATATTTAAAGACAAATCTTAATTAAATACAATTTCCAAAAATTTCATTTCCAAAGCCATATTACTTTCAAGTTATAACAACTCTGAAACCAAACACTTTGAAACGATAATACTTTGAAACCGTGACAATTTAGAAATGTTATCATTTGGAATTCATACTGCTGAAATCACAATACTTAGGAATCATAGCATTTTTGGAATGTAATACTTTCCACATTAACATTTTATATAACCAAAGTATTTACATACTTACAAATTTTAACGTGGTCATTTTATCATAGCCTTATATCTAAATAACTTTGTCACTGTAATATACAATTTAAAGCTGAAATTCTTATGTTAAGTTAAAAGTACCTTATTAACATTATTATTACAACAAAGGAACTTTATTATTTAATCATTTAAAATATGCCATTTACATTAATTACAACTTACATATCAAATGTCGTTTTAACTTACATTTATTACAATAAAGAGCATTTATCATTTTAATCAATATTACACTAATTAAAACTTACATTATCAAATGTACGTTTTAATTTACATTTCTATTACAGTAAAGTGCATCTATTAATTAAATCAACACCACACTAATTAAATTTTTACATGTTTCTTTCATTAATTAGGACTTTACACGTTTCTGTGACGACCCAGAATTTTGGATAATTTAAATTGGGATATTTGATTGATTTTAATATTTAAAAGTTAGTTTGTAACTTAAATTTCAAATATCACTGTTATTTGAAAATTTATTTATTGGATTTAATTATTGAAATTGGGTAAAATGTTGAATCTATAGTTTTAAGCCTGTTAAATATAATTTTAGGGTTTGTAAAATTTATATTGATAGTTCTGAAGATAGTAAAAGTGCTAAACTTGAATTTGGAAGTGTTTTGCTAAGTTTTGAAAACATATCGTTTAAATTGATTTTTAAAAATAGCCTTCCGAGGCATAGTCTCGGATTTCGACGAAATTAGGTCCATTGGGTCTATAATATTGTATTATTATCGAATTTCAAATTCATAGCTTTTGGAGTTATCGTTTAGCCATACGATGAGTAAACGGGCAGAAATTTACATCGAAAATTAAATATAATAACTAGGTTCAAAAAGCTATCTTCTCCATACAATCGAATTAGGACTCGGAACATTTTACATTGCGTTCGGAATCGGGATATAACATTATAAACGCCTGGCGGCATACCTCGATAGAGGTTTGGGACTTTATGTTGCCATATACGAGATATTTTTAATATTATAATATATATTCAAAGTCAAACGTCATTATCTCCTAGTCAGCCTATCTTCCTCTCGAAGACTCAACTCTTCAATTTTTTATATAGCAAGGGCTTTTCTTCTTTCAGATAACTGAAAGTGAAAAAGGGGGATTCTCGAAATCGAAAAATCAAATAGTAAAAAAAAGCCTCTCGTTCGAAACTCAAGAATGGCGACTGGGCGAAATCGAATCGCACGATTTGAGATCAGACCCTATATTTCGCAAGGGATGTTCATCGTCGAGCGCAGATGAAGCTATGTCGATCTTGTTGATGGTCACGATAGCAGGGATCGGCACCGTCGCATGTTAAAGGAGGTGCGGCAGGGCAACTTGAGGTTTGGGGGAGGGGGGTGTCGCTGGCCTTCGCGCGCGTATAGGCAAGGTGAAGGAGACTGCGCGTGGGTTCGGTATGGCTTCTTCTTTCTTTTCGATTTTGGTTGTTCTTAAAAGAAAAAAAAAGAAAAATTACAGTAAGAATTGAAAGAAAGAAATCCATTTTGAATCTATATATGTATATTAGAAAATGATTTTACAATAAGTATAAATTTTTATTTCTTTTAAAATTTATTTTTCAATTTAAATTTAATAACATATATAAATTACAGGGAAAGGAAATTATTATTTTTAATTTAATAAAAAATATATATACTGAAGGAGAAAGTTTTATAGTAAAACAGATTATTGTTTTGTTAATTACAGAAAAGGAAAAATACATAAATGTTTTGCAGTAAGCTTTATAAAACAATCTTGTTTCTAAATTAATATATAAACTTGAAAGGAGTTTTATTTTATTAGAAAATAGTGTATTGAGGAGACTAAGTAGTGTAATTAACTTATATTAATTATTTTAGTTCCTTAAGGATTTTTATAGGAAATATTATTAGTTAAAAGTAAATTCTTGGTCAATTAATAATATGGTAAAAATAAAATTTGTTCAACAAATTTGCTTAATTTATTTTAGGTACAAAAGGTTTTTGAAAGCGAAATTATTAGTTTAAATAAATTAATTAGTTAATTAAAGTTTATTAGATGGTAATTTATTATTCGATTAGTTCAAGTATTAATAAATCATAAAATTTTTATACAAGGTTTAAACTGTAACAACCCAGTATTTTGTGATTTTTTTAATTGTTTATTTTAATATTTTGAATTTGAAACTCCTGATTTAAAAATTTTATATATTTATTAAAATGAATAATTTTTTTTATTTTAAGAGTATATTTTGATTTTTGTGTGAATTATAATTTCAAACCTGAATAAATAGGATATTTCCAGAAAAAGTGGATTTTTGGTCAATCTGGTCAAAATTTGACTTTTTAATTTGAAATTTTAATTTTTTAATTTTATCCTTTATTATGAAAATATATCAAATTTTGAGAATACTGCTTTTCGTTTCGTTGAAATTTGATTTATATTGTGAAAGTTATGCTTTTTACAATATTATGTGTAAATTGATTTATTTAATAAAATTATCTATTTTAGTTTATATAAATAATATTTTTATTTTTCAAATCATGTTATAGTATGTTTTATATGACATTTTAGATATTTATTTTATTTTAAAACATTTTAAAGTGATGTTATAATTTTTCCAAAATTTACTGCATTTATTTCCTATTTTTAAAGGCTAGTTTCTATTTTTCTGTTATTTTCTTCATTTAAATTTTATTTAATTAAATTTTATTTATTTATTTTTGTGAATGAATTTTATTTTATGTTATTATCTTTATTTATAAATATTTTCCAATTCCATATAAGTTTTCCAAAATTTATTCTGTTTATTTTCAAATTTTCTAGACTAGTTTTCATTTTTGTGCTATTTTATTATTTTTATCGTATATAATTATTAATTACTTATTTAAATTTTATATTTTGTTATATTTCGAAATTTAAACTGAAATTATAATTATTTTCAGTTATTTAAACTTATATAAAGAAACTAAAAGAAATTTGAAAAGGTTATGACTTTTGATTTTCCTAAGCCTTTTTATCTTCCACCTTTGCGCGTTTAACCTAACTTTTCATTCAATTGGCCTTTACTACTCACATTTTCAGCCGACCACCTCCATTTCCATTCACGTACATTATTGTTTCTCATTCCTGAAGAAAACATTTCGGCCATTGCCTTTGAGAAATTTTTGGTAAACTCGTTTTCTTTTCATTTTTTTTTACTTTTTTTCTCCTTTGATTTGAGCTTTGCACTTGTTCTTCTTCATCATTGGTTCAACTATGCTCCTCTACATGCCCTGCCACCTCCACTACCACCTGAGAACACCACCATCACCACCTTCTCTCTAGCCAACCCACAAGCCATGCCTCCTTATTGATGATCCACCACCAAAATCCACATAAACCATCACTACATATATAAATCAAGCCAAACTTGGTACCACCACCTTCAACCACCTTTGCCGCCACTTCCTCCACCACCACCACCTCAGACCTGACCAACACCCTTTGCCACATCATCCACCACCACCTGGACATCTGGACCTAAACATATAGCCTCTGGCCGAACGAAGTTATAGCATAGAAATGTTGATATTTGTCTTGTTATGTAAATTGTTGCACACATATACTTCATCACCATTCAAACCAAGTAGACCGACCCTGTTTGAACCAAACCCAGCACTTAATGAATGCCATGGCCATTCTAAATCCGTCCCTTACTGATCCATGTGAAGTTGAGAACAAGTGCAATGCATTTGATTTGGTTTTGGGCATTGATTTCTAGCATTGTTTAGTATTTATTTGGTTTTGTAACTTATATATATTGTATTGTTTTGTTTAAATGTTATCAAGACAATTAACTTTGGATCTCCACTCTCAAGTCGTTTTCGTGTTATCGTGCCTTCGTAGTTTCGGTGTCTGTGCTTTAGTGGCTATCTCCAGCTTTTGCCAAGTGAGTTATTCTCACCAGACAACATATACATATATAACTAGTAAATTGACCCCTTTTGAATCTGTAAAATGCATTATCTTGTTACACCTGCTATATTATGATTATATGATGTTCACCCATGCTTAAACACCTGTTATAACATCTTTTACTATTATATTATGCTGTTCTGTTATTTTTATCAGTTTATCACACTGCAAATTCCCTTTAGATTAGAATCACTATGGGTTGAAATGATACATACCGGAACAGACTTTAGAATAGAAGAAAATCATTATGGGCTGAAATGATAGGCCTGAATGATTTTCAATTATTTTGATTTACTTGGGATTGCGGGTTTGAAATGATCAAACCCGGGTTTTCTTTGTAAATTATGGGTTGAAATGATATATTACCTGTATCACTTTACCTAGGCTAGAAAATGAAATACAGGCCCATTGTTAAAATATATTTTTCTAACAACCCGATATTTTCAGCCATTCGCATCCACAGATGCCGGACGTGAATTGCTCAAAATACCGCACTGTAAATAAATTTGGAGCAAATGAAATCAAATACACAGAATCACAGACACAGAACGTACGAGAATAACTCACAGTGGAAATTAAAATACCATAGTAGTTCATGAAGCTACTATAACAAACTCTCAAAAAACACAATACATAATATCAGTTTGAAAAACATATACAATAGAAATCTCAAATACATAGAAGTTATAAATACCAGAGCTGAAATAGGACAACTGAAACTGAAAGGGGATAGATAACTAGACAAGTAGAATCTCTAGCGATTTCTAGCTCCAGAAAAGTAATCCAAAGCTAAGCTGTAAATACTCAGGCTAACCCGAGCGTAAAGGAAACACAAAACACTCGAGTCAGGACAATATATACTTATAAAATGTAAACCAACTCAAGTGAACTGTAGCAGTAATGCATAATATCTTAAGTATGCTTGGGATCGTCCATCCTCTAAGGATCAGTTAAACTATAAATTAAATACATCCCGTGGTTAAAATTTCAGAATAGTAATTTATACTTTGAAATCAAATATCATTTAAAAATTCAATATCATTTCAAATTCATTTCAAAATATCATATCTTTCCAAAACTACATTCGTTTTATTTAAAATACCATTTCAACACACATTTCAAAATAATTTATATTTCAAACAAATTACTTCATTTTAAATCAATAAAATGAAGTTATTATATTTAATAATTAAATTATTAAATTTCCAAAATTTAAATCTTTCAAAGTTCATTTATTCACTTAAATTTATTGAAACAATGAAAATTCAACTTTCGCAGCATTTAGAAAATGCTACGGAAAGTTACTTTTAAAACAATTCAATTTAACAAAAGACAACATTTTTATAAAAAAATGCTGTAAGAGGGTAACTTTAGTTCAAATAAAACCTTAGTTAATTTCATCAACTACAGCACTTACTAAGTGCTATAATAGCCCTTAGTTCATTTTATTCATTTAGTTCGTTTATATCCATTACATTAGAAATAATAGCATTTCAAAAATGCAGTTAATTAACTTCAAATATTCAATATAATTTCACAAACAATTATATTTTTATTTAAATCAATTTTAACTTACAAAATCATATAATTTCACTTTTAAAAAAATCATTCAAATATATATATTCATGATTTTATAAAGTTAAATCTCTATTCAAAAATCAACATTTAATAATAATTCATTTATTAAATTCCAACATTAAATTTTAAATTCATTAAATTAAATTTAACTTAACACTTAAGTTTAAAGTTTTCAAATATAACTTAATTTCATTTTTATTTACTTAACTAAAAATTCACTTTTAAGCCAAATTCAAAAATTTCCAATTTTAGTTATATTTCAAAATTTCAACTTAAATATCCATTCAATTCACATTTTCACTTTATTCAAAAATCATTAATATATTAAAAAAATCCTTTTAAATTCATTTAAATCCAAAATATCATAAATTTATCATATTTTCATATTTAATTTAAATTTCATTTATCAACAAATTATAATTTCATAAATAACTTACATTTCAGATTTTCTAACTTTACCATTAATCTATTTCACTTAAAATTTTCAGAAAATCAATAATTCTTTACAAAAATCATTTTTAATAAAATTTAAATCAAAGTATTATAATATTTATATTTCTAAAATTTTTAAATTTTTTTAGAAAAACATATTTTAACAACGGGTCTGTATTTTATTTTCTAGCCAAGGTAATGTGATACGGGTAATATACCATTTCAACCCGTAAATTGCAAAGAAAACCCGAGTTTGATCATCTCAAACCCGCAATCCCAAGTAAATGAAAATAATTGAAAATCATTCAGGCCTATCGTTTCAGCCCATAACGATTTTCTCCTATTCTAAAGTCTGTTCGGGTATGTATCATTTCAACCCATAGTGATTCCAATCTAAAGGGAACTTGCAGTGTGATAAACTGGTACAAATAACAGAACAGCATAATATAACAGTAACAGATGTTAAAACAGGTGTTTAAGCATGGGTGAACATCATATAATCATAATAAAGCAGGTGTAACATGATAATGCATTTTACAGATTCAAAAGGCGTCAATTTACTAGTTATATATGTACATATTGTCTAGTGAGAATTACTCACCTGTTCAAAGCTGGAGATCGCTACCAAAGCACACACACTGACACAACGAAGGAACGATACTACGGAAAAGACTTGAGAGTGGAGAGCCAAAGCTATATGACTTGATAACATATACACACAACAATATATACATAATAAGTTACAACACAAATATGACAACAAACAACATAGAATCCAACACCCAAAACAACAACTTCTTTTCACTTGCTCTCTACCTCATGTACTTTAGTTATGCAGGTGTTTAGCTCATCCTAGGGGTGCTATAGGTCCGGTTTGAGTATGCAAGTGGTCGGCCAACTTTTGTTTTGAAGGTGGGTTTTGTCTAGGTGCATAAAACTAGGTGTACAAGGCTAAAACTATGCAACATACATCATTTGTTTGCTCTTGTTTTGTTTGGCCAGAAGTCATGGGTCATGGCCAGTGGCTCCAGGAGGTGGTGGGTGGTATGGCAGAGGGTGAAGGTCAGGTCAGAGGTGGTGGTGATGGAGGTAGTGGCGGCTAATGGTGGTAGAAGGAGGAGGTGATAAACTAGGCTAGGCTAGTGCAATAGGTGATAGGTTGTGATTATTTTTGGCGGATTTTGTGTAGATCTCGGCCTTGGGTTAGTTCGGCCTGGGGAGGAGGGTTACTAGGATGGGTGATGGTCAGAGGAAGGGGGTGGTGGTGGTCGGCCAAAGCCTGTAGTAGGAGGAGTGGGGCCATGAAGTATAGAGTAAGTGTAAAATCAATAAGAAAAAATAGGAAAAACAAAGAAAAGAGAAGAGATTTTTATCAAATCTTTGATTTGAAATGGCCATGCTTTATTTTTATTTTTTTGTTTGAGAAGCATTTTAGTTCGTGAAAAACAGAAGGAGTATGGATGAAATGAAGGAGGAGATACACGACAAAAAATCATAAAGATGGAGTTGAGAAAATGAAGAGCCGGGAGATAAAAGGACTTTGAAATTTCAATAGTCTAAAACTTTTCATATTTCCTCTATTTTCTTTTTAAAATTTATATACATATAAAATGGCTGAAAACCAAGATAATTAATCTCATAAAATAAAATAAATAGAAAAAGAAATAAATAAAATTTAAATAATATCAATTAAATAAAGAAAAAGTCAATATATATATAACTAGGCCTTGTAAATTGAGATAAGTTCAATTGAACTTTAGAAGAATTTTTATGTACTTGAAAAATATTTATAAATAAAGATAAGAACACAAAATAAAAATGAATTCACAAAAATGAATAAATAAATTTTAATTAAATAATATTTAATGAAAAAAATAGCTGAAAAATGGAAACTAGCCTTTAAAAATAAAAATAAAAATGCAATAAATTTTGGAAATTTTTTATTATCACTTTGAAAATATTAAAAGACAAAGTATACATAAAATAACATATTAGCACATGTTAAAATAGAATATGACAAAGAAAATGTAATTTATATAATTTAAAATAGACAAAATTGTTAAATAAATCAAATTGCACTTAAAATTGAAATATACATAACTTTCACAATTCAAATCCATTTTCAACGAAACGAAAAGCAGTATTCACGTTATTAAATCTATTTTCATAATAAAAGATAAAATTTAGGAGTTTAAATTTTTAAATTTAAAATTTTAAAAGTCAAAGTTTGACCAATTTGACCAGAAATCCACTTTTCAGTAAAATGTTCAATTTATACCAGTTTGAAATTACAATTCACGTAATAATCAAAATTTATACTTAAAAATGAAATGTTTTGAAATGGAACAAGTTTAAAATAATTTCAAAATTAAATAAAGTCAAAATTAAGATATACATAAAAAACTAGGGTTGTTACACTTTCCCCCACTCAAATCTTTTCGTCCTCGAAAAGGAAGGAAGCGGAGAAACCACAAAAAAGAACAATAGGTTGGAAGACATCCCGAAAGAAGGTAGGAAAAAAGTAGCTAGGTGGGAAAGCAGGTTGAAAGACAAGGATGAATCATTATTTAAACCATTATACATTTCAATTAAAATTTCATAATAATTTAAACATTTTATAATATGATGAATAGTCATTTGATTCAAATTTGATGGTTCTAAGTAGACAATATTTAAAACATTTTAGATTTTTAAAAGGGAAAATAACTGATCAAAATATTCTTTATATAGTACTTTATCAAAATACTTTTATCAAAATACTTTTATAGCTCGATGTCTTAACAATTTTATCCTCGTTCCTGTAGATTCTGGTAGTGCGTTGATCAGGTGCAAAGGTAGACTTCTCCAGGTACTTAGTAGACTTGTTTCAACACCCAGTGAAAATAATTGAAAAACTCATTTAAAACAGATATGGAAAGTACAATCCAAACAAATCAACCAAAACCTTTTGTCCGACCATGGATCACAGATACACAAAGGTTACGCTTGGATCCCCCAGGAAACAATCCGTATCTGTAGGCTTTCTCAGCCCTGCGAGTTACGCCATGATGACGAGTAGAATGCAGGATACACAATGGTTACGCGTGGATCCCCCAGAAAACAATCCGTACCCCCAGGCCAACTCAGCCAGGCATTTGCACTACTAATGCGACCTACATAGAGTGCAGGATACACAATGGTTACGCCTGGATCCCCCAGGAAACAATCTATACCCCTAGGCCAGCTCAGCCAGGCAGTTGCACTATGAAGTCGTGATCATAAGACCATAGAGATCGCCATGGAATTCGATGGACACTCGAGTATCATATCCGGAAAACCCAAATCAAAGAGAGAGAATGATATCGATAGAATGAATCCATAGTGTGTCCACAAAGCGGATATAAAGCAGAAGGAACTTTCCATATTTTTACTTCGAAAATATGTATCATATAGTACCTTTCAAAATCACTTTCAAATATCATACTTATATAAAGTCCATTATATATAAGATTTTATTTCAAATCAAATACTTTCCAAAATCAATGATATATTAAACCACACTTATATAGACTTCGATGATATAAGATTCCACTTTCAAATTGAGTACCTTTTCAAATCAACAGTTTCAAATCAACTTCATACCTATACAAATCCATTTTATATAAGTTCGATAACTCCTAAATCAAGTATTTAGTAAATCAAGGTTCTTAGTTTTAATTCGTTTCAATAACATTTCAGTTCCAAAATTATATATGATTTCACCCAATCATTTCCTTCAAATTACATATATTCAATTTCAAAGTTTCTTAAAACAATAGATTTAGAAAATAATTCAAATTTCCAAATCAACAAAATTTAAGTCAAAAAAAATTATTTCCATTCCTAACATATATTCACTTCAAAAATCATAATACTTTCAAAGTTATAAATCTTTCGAAACCAAAATACTTGAAATCATTGCACTTTGAAAATCATAACCTTTCGAAATCATACATTTGAAATTATAAAACATTACTTTAATTCTTTACACTTCACAAAATTATTCAATTAAACCAAAATCTAAAATTTCCAATTTTAATTCAATTCAAACCATCAGTTTTAATTCAATTCAAACCATCAGTTTCAATTCAATTTAGTTTTCCAACAAAATCGTTTCAAATATTATCAAATTTCAAATGTAGATTTGATTTACAAAATAAACCATTAAATCTTAAATATGTTTCAAGGCTTAAATATAACATATTTCAAAACTAAATTTTATAATTTCATATATCTCAAATTTTACTTCATTATTACTTTGTTTTGACATATTCATTTCATAAGTCCATCATTTTTAAATAAACTCAAATTACAAGTAAACCAAATATCCTTTCATAATAATATAAGCTTCAATTATTCATTTATCAAAATAAATGGTTTTCAAAATCATCTTATACTTACATAAAATTTATCTCATATAAGGATCAAAATTTTCAAAAAAAATAAATTTCGCTACATGGAAACCCATATGGGATTGTACATCTTTGCTTACTAATAGATTTCTAATTAAGAATAGTTTTGTGTATAAAATAGTTTGTATGAAAAATAGAATAAAACAGTTAGTTTAAGAAGAATAAAAGAAAACTAGTCTTGAAAAATGGTTTTAAATTTGATAGTAGTTTTTCATAAAAGAAAAATTCCAATTAAATTACAAAGATATCCAACCCAACAACTTTCATTTTCAGCGTCAAGTATACCAATGATATTAGGATATAAGATGTACATATGTCATCATTTCGCAACATTACATTCGATCGCTCGCTCGATCACACAAGTTCGCTTTCGAACTAGTATTGTCCATTCGACTTCCCTAATGCGGACTTCGATATGCTTTCTCGACTAGAAGCCATCAGTCTCCTTGCATAGCTATATACTATGATAGAGAATTCTAGAATCAAGCCCAAAATACATATCAAATATTCTCCATCAAGAATCAAATGAAAAATCCTAACACGAAATGGTGTAATTCACCTCGAACTTGTGTACTCAAACTTGGATCAAATTAATTATGCGAGTAAAACAACATACGTATGACTTATGTATCTATTCCAACTTGTTAAATAAATAGTTTTATAAAGATGTTACTAAGTTAAACATTTAAAACCAAATTTTTCTCAAATATTTGTAGACTAATTTTTTTATCCAAAACATTTCAAAACTAAATTTCATATTAGTATAATTCAAAATAGTCTTATTTATTTACTTAACAAAACAGTTTCAACTTATACAAATCATATTATTTCATACTTTAAACATACAAACTAAACTTATATTCTTTATCAAATACCTTATACCTTTCAAAATTTCTTAGCTTTGAAAAGTTAACGTTGATTTGGAAGTGCTCGAACTTCAAAATAGTCGAAGAAGTCATATTTTCAATCCAAGAGTTGGAAGTCAACAACAAATCAGTAAATAAAATTTCAAAAGATAGGTTTCAAATCCGAAACTCGAGGACTGAACAGCTGCTTACTTTAAATCATTTCAAATATACATACATATATCTTTCGAATAATAAACCATACTTCGAAATCTGAAATCAAAATTTGTTTCATAAAATCATTCGCATAGCAAAGCTACTAGAGTGGCCTCTTCCCCACTCAGAAACTCGAAAATCAATGTCGATGATGCATGCATTCGTCACCGAAATTATTTTCCAGCGACATAAGTGTGTTCTGGATTTTTTTTCTTGAAAAATTCTTTGAAATCTCTTCGAAATCTTTGGAATTCATTCGAATACATTCAAAACATTTCTTATTCAGAAAATATCTTTAAATCATAATATTATTATATATTTTCCAAAATCCTAAAACCGATTTTCACAACACGAGTTCGATTCCTCGAAATTGAAATTCAAAGCCCTTCAGTAATAAATCATTTTTATATAAGCCAAATTCTTAAAAAAAAATCAAAATTTCAAATCTTTTCGATATTCAATTTTTCATTATAAAAGGTATATAATCCTTATCGAAAACATTTCACTTTTATATACAAAATAAGGCCATCCTTATCAAAATAATAATTTCGATGTATGCAGAATTTCAAAACACAACCAAACACAAATTTCCAAAGAATGATTAAAGGATATATTTCAAAACAAACAGAGATTCAAATTTCATATCATACGAAAACAGGAACATGAATATCTTAGTTTGAGAACTTCAGCTAAACAAAAGATACAATAGAGTTCACCGAATGCAACCTAACAACTACTGGAAAAAAAAAGATCCACAGAATACCATCCTACATAAACAAATCATCGGTATTAATTCTACCGGGTGGTACTTCAACGGGTCCAGAACACTCCCCCTCAATATGGCCCCAACTTCTGCATTTCTTGCATAAATGCACAACACTCCCATCCGCCCTAACGAACTGCAGAAACGCTGCCTTCCTTCCAAACTTCCTCACAGGACAATTCTTGGCTATATGTCCAGGCATCCTGCAGTGATAGCAAATGGTTGATTGGTCGACTAATGCAGTAGGTGCAGATTTTTCTTTCTTCACCTTCTGGCAGCGACTGGGGAAGTGCCCCATACTACGACATTTAAAACAGAAGATCTTGGATCGAAAACCCTTGCCCTCCTTCATCTCGCGTCCCACACATGGCTGCATAATGTCCCTTCTCCTGACACCGTTAACAAATGACATGATCATAAGGACCAGGTCCTGCCCTTTTCCCTCCATAACCTTTCCCACTTCTCCAAAGCTTCCTCCCGTTCCTTATGGGCTAGTGCTCTTCGAGCTCGACGAGCTGCTTTCTGCTCTTCCGATCTCGCCATAACTACAATAGGTTCAAATCAAGGGAAAAAATCAGGATCGACAAGATAGAATTTCCAAATCTAAGTAAATCCTAACCGAAGAGATTACTACAAGATGGATACCGAAGGAATGAAGTTTGGCAAATCTTGATTTCAAAATAAGAAATTTTTTAACAAAATAATCTTTGAAAATCCTTCAAAAATCATTTCGAAATCATATTATATTTCGAAAATACGTTCTCTCACAAAGAAAGGATTCTGAGATTGTTTTCACTCATTCTAGAGTATTTCTCCCTATCTCTAATGAGTTTTTGCTCCGCAGGCTATGGTTTGCCTAAAACCAAGGCTCTGATACCAACTGTAACAACCCGATATTTTCAGCCATTCGCATCCACACACGTCGGACTTGAATTGCTCAAAATACCGCATTGTAAATAAATTTGGAGCAAATGAAATCAAATACACAGAATCACAGAAACAGAACATATTAGAATAACTCACAGCGGAAATTAAAATACCATAGTAGTTCATGAAGCTACAATAACAAACTCTCAAAAAAACATAATACAGAATATCAGTTTGAAAAACATATACAATAGAAATCTCAAATACATAGAAGTTATAAATACCAGAGCTGAAATAGGACAACTGAAACTGAAAGGGGATAGATAATTAGACAAGTAGAATCTCCAGCGATTCCTAGCCTAAGAAAAGTAATCCAAAGCTAAGCTGTAAATACTCTGGTTGACCCGAGCGTAAAGGAAACACAAAACACTCGAGTCAGGACAATATATACTTATATAATGTAAAGCAACTGAAGTGAACTGTAGCAGTAATGCATAATAACTTAAAGGATGCTTGGGATCGTCCATCCTCTAAGGATCAGTTAAACTATAAATTAAATACATCCCGTGGTTAAAATTTCAGAATAGTAATTTATACTTTGAAATCAAATATCATTTAAAATTAAATATCATTTCAAATTCATTTCAAAATATCAAAATATCATATCATTCCAAAACCACATTCATTTTATTTAAAATACCATTTCAACACACATTTCAAAATAATTTATATTTCAAACAAATTACTTCATTTTAAATCAATAAAATGAAGTTATTATATTTAATAATTAAATTATTAAATTTCCAAAATTTAAATCTTTCAAAGTTCATTTATGCACTTAAATTTATTGAAACAATGAAAATTCAACTTTCGCAGCATTTAGAAAATGCTACGGAAAGTTACTTTTTAAACAATTCAATTTAACAAAAGACAACATTTTTTTTTAAAAAATGCTGTAAGAGGGTAACTTTAGTTCAAATAAAACCTTAGTTAATTTCAGCAACTACAGCACTTACAAAGTGCTATAATAGCCCTTAGTTCATTTTATTCATTTAGTTCATTTCTATCCATTACATTAGAAATAATAGCATTTCAAAAATGCAGTTAATTAACTTCAAATATTCAATATAATTTCACAAACAATTATATTTTTATTTAAATCAATTTTAACTTACAAAATCATATAATTTCACTTTTAAAACAATCATTCAAATATATATATTCATGATTTTATAAAGTTAAATCACTATTCAAAAATCAACATTTAATAATAATTCATTTATTAAATTCCAACATTAAATTTAAAATTCATTAAATTGAATTTAACTTAACACTTAAGTTTAAAGTTTTCAAATATAACTTAATTTCATTTTTATTTACTTAACTTAAATTTCACTTTTAAGCCAAATTCAGAAATTTCCAATTTTAGTTATATTTCAAAATTTCAACTTAAATATCCATTCAATTCACATTTTCACTTTATTCAAAAATCATTAATATATTAAGAAAATCCTTCTAAATTCATTTAAATCCAAAATATCATAAATTTATCATATTTTCATATTTAATTTAAATTTCATTTATCAACAAATTATAATTTCATAAATAACTTACATTTCGGATGTGATAGGATGTGATAGGCTAGTGCATTAGGTGATAGGTTGTGATTGTTTTTGGTGGATTTTGTGTAGATCTTGGCCTTGGGTTGGTTCGGCCTGGGGAGGAGGGTTACTAGGATGAGTGATGGTCAGAGGAAAGGGGTGGTGGTGGTCGGCCAAAGCTTGGAGCAGGAGGAGTGGGGACATGAAGTATAGAGCAAGTGTAAAATCAATAAGAAAAAATAGGAAAAACAAAGAAAAGAGATTTTTACCAAATCTTTGATTTGAAATGTCCGTGCTTTATTTATTTTTTGTTTGAGAAGAATTTTAGTTCATGAAAAAAAAAGGAGTATGGCTGAAATGAATGAGGAGATACACGGCCAAAAAATCATAAAGATGGAGTTGAGAAAATGAAGAGTCGGGAGATAAAAGGACTTTGGAATTCCAATAGTTTAAAACTTTTCATATTTCCTCTATTTTCTTTTCTAAATTTATATATATATATAAAATGGCTAAAAACAAAGATAAATAATCTCAGAAAATAAAATAAATAGAAAAAGAAATAAATAAAATTTAAATAATATCAATTAAATAAAGAAAAAGTCAATATATATATATATATATAACCAGGCCTTGTAAATTGAGATAAGTTCAATTGAACTTTAGAAGAATTTTTACATACTTCAAAAATATTTATAAATAAAGATAAGAACACAAAATAAAAATGAATTCACAAAAATAAATAAATAAATTTTAATTAAATAAAATTTAATGAAGAAAATAGTAGAAAAATGGAAACTAGCCTTTAAAAAAATGCAATAAATTTTGGAAATTTTTTATTATCACTTTGAAAATATTAAAAGACAAAGTATACATAAAATAAAATATTAACACATGTTAAAGTAGAATATGACAAAGAAAATGTAATTTATATGATTTAAAATAGACAAAATTGTTAAATAAATCAAATTGCACTTAAAATTAAAATATACATAACTTTCACAATTCAAATCCATTTTCAACGACACGAAAAGCAGTACTCAAGTTATTAAATCTATTTTCATAATAAAAGATAAAATTTAGGATTTTAAATTTTTAAATTTAAAATTTTAAAAGTCAAAGTATGACCAGTTTGACCAGAAATCCACTTTTCATTAAAATGTTCAATTTATACTAGTTTGAAATTATAATTCACATAATAATCAATGTTTATACTTAAAAATGAAATGTTTTGAAATGGAACAAGTTTAAAATAATTTCAAAATGAAATAAAGTCAAAATTAAGATATACATAATAATCTAGGGTTGTTTCACTAAAATATTTTAGAAATGTAAATATTATAATATTTTGATTTAAATTTGATTAAAAATGATTTTTGTAAAGCATTATTGATTTTTTGAAAATTTATAAGTGAAATAAATAAATGGTAAAGTTAGAAAATCTAAAATGTAAGTTATTTTGGAAATTATAATTTGGTAATAAATGGAATTTAAATTAAATATGAAAATATGATAAATTTATGATATTTTGAATTAAATGAATTTAAAATGATTTTATAATATATTAATGATTTTTGAATAAAGTTAAAATGTGAAATGAATGAATATTTAAGTTGAAATTTTGAAATATAACTAAAATTGAAAATTTGTGAATTTGGCTTAAAATTGAATTTTAAGTTAAGTAAATAAAAATGAAATTAAGTTATATTTGAAAATTTTAAACTTAAGTGTTAAGTTAAATTTAATTTAATGAATTTAAAATTTAATGTTGGAATTTAATAAGTGAATTATTATTAAATTTTGATTTTTGAATGGAGATTTGACTTTATAAAATCATGAATATAAGGGTATTTGAATGATTGTTTTAAAAGTGAAATTATATGATTTTATAAGTTATAAATGATTTAAATAAAAAAATAATTGTTTGTGAAATTATACTGAATATTTGAAGTTAATTAACTGCATTTCTAAAATGCTATTAATTCTAATGTAAATGATAATATAGCATTTGTAAATGCAGTAGTTGATAATAATGAACCCAATGGCTAGTTTTAATTAAAGGCTATTATAGCATTTTTGTAAAAGTTATAAATGTTTAATTTAACTAAGTTTTATTTGAAACTAATGTAACCTTATTATAGCATTTTTAAATGCTATCTTTTGTTAAATTGAACTGTTTTGAATGTAACTTTCTGTAGCAATTTCTAAATGCTGCCGTGACGCCCCACCTCTATACCCACGCTAGCCAAGAACACTCCGGAGTAGTGCTGTCAACTAGCACGGAGAATAAGGCTGTTGAGGAGCGACCATCCATGTAATTGCTTATCACACGGTGGCTATAAATAATCTTCGGAAACAAACATAGAAATAATCATATCACAAATCAGTCACATATATCCATATCACAAAGGCGGAAGAAGATATGAATATATAACTAACACATGAAAGTGTACATCAGAGTAGTGGTCAGTAAGATCCACGATAATACAAAAGAATAGCAACACGTGCTATACAAAAGAATACAACTATGAGTCTATCTCTCAAGTGTATACAACAAAAACTGCTAATCTAAACAGTTAGCCAAAAGTCAGAGTGATGAATCCCTGGGAAGAAGTCAAGCAGAAGCACCTGTAACATCTCGGTCTGACCCGAGTATTATTTGAGAAAATAATAAACGGGTCAGTCTAGCTATAAATATCAGATGACATGATATAACATAAAAGATATGGCATAAACATAAACATCCATAATGACATACCACTATAAGTATGTAAATAATGATCAACAGAAGATCAATCAATAAGAGATAATCAATATCACAAGAATCTTCTCAAAGATTCGGAAAGGGCATCATACCCCAAAATTGTACTCATAACAAGTCAATGACATAAATTCTAGAAATCAATGCAAGAAGTCCAGAAATCATAGAAAAGAGAAAGAGGCCTATCACATGACGGTCCGAAGACCAAGGGGAGCTACCCCACATGTGTGAATGGAATCATACAGATTAAGGTCCAGACTAACCAAAAAGCAAAAAGGTATGTGTGAGTGGAATCACACAAGTGGTGTCTAGTCTAACCTCGCAACAAGAGACATCGCACAGTTGCTAGTCTAAATCATCAGAATGATCGTCATGATCAACGAGAAGTGTCAATTACACTAAGCTAGTAAATATAGAAGTTTAGCTTCATGTCCCATAACCACTTGCTTAACTTAAATATTTACGAACAAACTGTAAATCTTCACTAATAAAATTGTCACAAGAGGTTCAATCGAACAAGTCCAAGAATTAACCGACAAAGTGAACGCAAGCGTTTCATACCACTTGTTTTACTAAGTCGTTTAATTAGATTTCTCATCCGAGTGAGGTAAAGGTTTGTATATACTAATAGATTGGAAAACGGTTTAAGAAAAGAGCTTTGTTATTAAAAATAGAGTTGAAATTGTTTGTTAAAAGAGTTTTGATATTTACTACTAGTATTGAAACCTTTATATTATAAAGTGACAAACACAGAAGCAATTGTAGAAACAATCAGTCACAAAAATCGCTTACGGAGATGTGAATAAAATCCAAGGAAATCAGCTCAATGTTTTTCAGATAAGTTCCCATACGGAGGGGGGGTCCAGGGGGGGTGGCAACCCCCCAAGGTGGGGGTGCGGGGGCAACGCCACCGCTTACGGGGTTCGACCAAGTGGTCCAGCGACCTAAAGGGTAAAGGTCATGCGACCTAAAATGGGTTCGCGACCTAACACTCAAACGACCTAAAGATATTAAGGAGCCGAGCGACCTATAAGAAGCAGCGACCTAAGTAGAAACGAGGCCCAACGACCTAGGGGTTAGGTCATGCGAGTTCAGAAGGTCAGCGACCTAACAAAGACACGCGACCTAATAAAGAAACGCGACCTAAAGGCACGCGACCTAGCGACTTAAGAGGCGAGCGACCTAAGTGTTACGACCTAAGGGTCGAACGACCTAGCGTGGAAGCGGCCTAAAAGCCAAACGACCTAACGACCTAAGGTCATACGACCTAGCGACCTAAAGCCATACGACCTAACGACCTAAGGTCATACGACCTAGCGACCTAAAGCCATACGACCTAACGACCTAAGGTCATACGACCTAGCGACCTAAAGCCATACGACCTAACGACCTAAGGTCATACGACCTAGCGACCTAAAGCCATACGACCTAGCGACCTAAGGTCCATACGACCTACGACCTAAGGTCCATACGACCTAACTCCGAAGACGTTAGAAATGGCCAGGACGACCTACGACCTAAGGTCCATACGACCTAACTCCGAAGACGTTAGAAATGGCCAGGACGACCTACGATCTAAGGTCCATACGACCTACGACCTAAGGCTCAACGACCTAATTCCGAGGCTAACGACCTAACGCTGCAGGGGGTTTAAGGCCAGAAACGACCTACGACCTAAGGTCCATACGACCTACGACCTAAGGCTCAATGACCTAATTCTGAGGCTAACGACCTAACGCTGTAGGGGAATTTAAGGCCAGAAACGACCTACGACCTAAGGGTTAGGTCGTGAGCGACCTAACTCCGAACACACGAAAATGGCCAGAACGACCTAAGTGCAGAAAATTCACCAAAACGCTAAAAATTGGAGTTTTTCGCCAATCCAATCCAAACCAAATGCAAATGTGCATGCAAAAGTGATAGGGAATCATTCCCAACTGTCCCATATAGTTATAGACTAGATTTGTGAGATAAAAATCTCACCTTTGCACCAAATATCAATGAAAATGAAGTTTTAAGCAAGCAAGAATCAATCCTTCTTCTATCTAAGCACAAGAAGCTTGAATCCAATGTCTTCTTCTTGAATTTGGAGTAGAAAGATGGATTGCAATTGAATTTGAGTTTTGGAATTTTAATTTCCCATTCCCTCCACCATTAATGCCAAAGCTTGATTAGTTAGGAAATTTATGAAGAGTGAGGAGAAGAGGGTTGGAACTTGGGCTTAATAGGCTAAACTAACCCAAAGTCCAAAGCGGGAAAAGTTAGTGAAATTTCACTAACTCCAAACCTATCGATGTTTATACTTAAAAAAGTTGTAAACGACATTTTGAACTCAATAGAAGTGGTCTCGAGTCCTAATTTGACCGTTTGCAAAAAGTAGCTTTTCGGACCAAAATCCGATTAACGAGTTAATATTTAAATAAAATATTTAAATACAAACTCGATAAATATGCGGGTTGTTACAGCTGCGAAAGTCGAATTTTCATCTATTTTAATAAATTAAGTGAATAAATGAATTTTGAAAGACTAAAATTTTGGAAATTTAATAATTTAATTATTAAATATAATAACTTTATTTTATGATTTAAAATGGAGTAATTTGTTTGGAAATATAAACTATTTTAAAATGTGTTTTGTAATGGTATTTAAATTAAATAAAAATGAATGTGGTTTGGAAGATATGATATTTTGAAATGGATTTATAGTTTAACCGATTCTTAAAGGATGGGCGATCCCAAACATCCTTTAAGTTATTATGCATTTCTACTACAGTTCAATTGAGTTGGTTTACATTATATAAGTATATATTGTCCTGACTCCAGTGTTTTGTGTTTTACTTTACGCTCGGGTCAGCCTGAGTATTCACAACTTTGGATTCTCTTTCTGGAGATGTGTAACAACCCGCATATTTGTCGATTTTATATTTATATGTTTTATCATTAGTCGGATTTTAGTCCGAAAAGCTACTTTTTGCACGAATTAGGACTCGGGACCACTCCCATTGAGTTTAAAATGCCGTTTGCGACCTTTTTGAGTATAAGCTTCGATATGTTTGGAGAAAGTTGATTTTTGCTACTTTTAACTTTGGATTTGGTTTTGGGCTCAGCACTATGTTAACTTATGGTCAAATCTGAGCCACTCTTCCCCACTCACCCTCATTCTCTTCTCTTTTCAGTTTTTATAACATTAATGGTGGGAGAGATTGGAAATTAAAAACTCCAAAACCCTAGTTTCTCTTGCAAATCAAATTCCTAGCTCCAAACTCAAGAAGAACCCATTGGTAAGCTTCTCTTCTTCTTCTCCAACTTATTCTCTTACCAATTTCAGAAATTCCTAAACCTAATTTTGGGAATGTTCTTGTTTTTGAGCTTAGATTCAAGCTCAATTGGGTTGTGTTGAAGAGAGGTTGATTCTCCATTTGCTTTCAAGCTTCTTCTTGTTTGATTTTGTGAAAAGGTGAGATTTTTATCTCACATCTATGTCTATACCCATCTTTGTGGTTAGGTATGAATTCGTAACATTTGTGCATATTCATTTGCTTTTGATTTGGATCGAATGGGTGAATATTCAAATTTTTGTGAAAATCCTTTTATGGATGTTTGATTAAGATATTTGGGGTGTATCGAAGAGCCTATAAGGTCGGGCTGTCATTTGACGTAAATCCTTAGTCGTCATTGCTCGCTCGATCGCTTCCGACATCGTTTGGGCCATATGGCCTAGGCAAATTGTTGCCCTTACCAGGTTTTCAGACGTCTGGAGACCAATGCCAGACGTCTGGTTTTGCAACCTGGAGAAAAATAAAATACGGCAGAAGAATAAATAGGGCAGTGGCTAATTTCAGACGTTTGAATTATTGTTTCAGACGTCTGGAATAAGGTCAGACGTCTGATTTTAGGTTTCAGACGTCTGGATGGTTTTCTGGCAAATTTCCAGAAACCAAATCCAGACGTCTGGACAACCCCTCAGACGTCTGGAAATCCCTAGTTTTGCCTATTTGCCAAATTTTGAGTATATTTCCAACTTTAATCGATTCGTGTTGATTCCCTTTTTGTTGTTATCATTTGTTATTGACTTTGATGACATTTTCTTCGTGATTTTTGGGAATATCCATTTCTATGGATTTCGTATCGATTTCTTTGGATTTTATTCACGTCTTCGAATGTGAGTTTTAGTGTTGATTGTTCTACAATCATTTTTGTGATTTGTCACTTTAAAAATATAAAAGTTTCGATACTAGTATTAAATATCAAAACCTCTTCATCAAAACGATTTCAACTATATTTTCAATAGCAAACTCGTTAATAAAACCGTTTTCCAATCTACTAGTATACACAAACCTTTACCTCACTCGTATGAGAAATCTAATTAAACGGCTTAGTAAAACAAGTGGTATGAAACGCTTCCGTTTACTTGTTCGGTTAATTCTTGGACTTGTTCGATTGAATCTCTTGTGACAATTTTCTAGTGGAAACTTACAATTTGTTCGTAAATATTTAAGTTAAGCTAGTGGTTATGGGACATGATTCTAAACTCATATATTTACTAGCTTAGTGTAATTGACACTTCTCGATGATCATGACGATCATTTTTGTGATTTAGACTAGCAATGTGCGATGTCTCTTTGACTGCGCGGGAGACTAAACCCCATTTTGTGGAGTTTCGACTCAAATTGGTCAGGTAGCAACCCACGGTCTTCGGACCATTCGTGTGTCAGGTCTTCGGACCATTCGTGTGTCAAATTAATGGCTAGCTACCATGAGATAGCTTCTCGTTCATGTGTTACAGCTGTTGGTGAGTTTTCATGCTCCCGTTCGTGTGATAGGCCTCCCCCCTATTTTGTGTGATTTCTGGTTTTCGTGTGTCGAATTCTGGAATTTCCTTCTTCACCTATTTTTGTGATTCTATTCATATGATTTATCAATATTTGTGCATAGGTGAATTTGTGTGTCATTTACTAGATTTCTTGAGATGATTTCTAGAATTTGTGCTTCACCAATTTTCGTGATTTCCATTGATAAGTTTTATCAATATTTGTGTATTGGTGAATTTGTGTGTCATTTACTGGATTTCTTGAGATGATTTCTAGAATTTGTGCTTCACCAATTTTCGTGATTTCCATTGATAAGTTTTATCAATATTTGTGTATTGGTGAATTTGTGTGTCATTGACTTTGTGATTGACTTTGATATAATCGTCAATATTTGTGGTTTGATGAACGAAATAAGGAGTATGGCATTTCTTTGATTCTTGTGTAGATTTGGTGATATTGATTAATCTCTCGTTGATTTTCAATTACTTATATATATCACAGCTTGGAATTGTGATTATTATGTGTTTGGTCATATCTCTTATTCTATATCGTTTCATCTGATATCTATAGTTAGATTGATCCGTTTATTATTTTCTTATTAAATAATACTCGGGTCAGACCGAGATGTTACAGGTGCTTCTGCTTGACCTCTTACTTGGGATTGATTTCTCTGACTTTTGGCTTACTACTTAGATTAGTATTTTGTTTTGGTGTATACATTCAAGATATAGACTCCATAATGTATACTTATTCTTTTGTGTAGTTCATGTAACTATTCTTTTGTGATATTGTGGATCTTTTAGACCGCTACTCTGGTGTACACTTATTAGTGTAATATTTATATCTATTTCCGCCTTTGTGATATGAATTGTCTGTGACTGATTTATGTTATGTTTATTTCCGTATTTGTTTCCGAAGATATTATAGCCACCGTGTAGTAGCTTTGAGTTTGTGTCGGTATGTCGGATTTCCTCTTGATATAGTATTGCATGTTATGCTATCTGATATATCGATGCTCGCACAAAGTAATTACACGGATGGTCGCTCCTCAACAGCCTTATTCTCCGTGCTAGTCGACAGCATTCTCCGTAATGTTCTTGTCTAGCGTGGGTATAGAGGTAAGGCGTCACAGCTTCGTATCAGAGCCAAACTTCGGAACAATATGGAATATTATAACAAGGATCATCGTCCTAAGTCCATCTTAGGAGTCGTGCTTTAGGATTTTATTCGGGTCTACGTACCGTCTTATCCTATTTTCTTTTATGATTCCTTGTTTTTTCTATCAAGATTGCTTGATATTCAATTTGGTGAATAACCTTCTTCTTCCTCTTCTTTCTTTCTAAAGGAAGAGAAATGTCTAGACCTGGCCGCCCCAGAGCCGTGCCATCTAGCACTCCACCCCAGGATGGAGTTTTTATGACTGCTCAACAGCTTCTTGATTTAGTGACAAATGCTCAAGCAGCTGGAGCTAACCCGAAACCTACTCACCCAAAGTCGGGATTTGCACGCTTGTGTAGCGATTACACTAATTTGGGTGGGGAGCCGTTCAAAGGTTCCGAAACTGTTATTGAAGTACAGGCTTGGCTAAGGTCATGCGATCGAATCTTTTCTCGCATGAATCTTATTGACCTTCACCGAGTTCAGGTGGCCTCAAGTATGCTCCGAGAAAGAGCATTGGACTGGTACGAGCTTCTTATTTCTGAAACTAATGAAGCGGATCTCACTTGGGAGAAATTCCAAGAACGCTTCGAGTTGAAATTCATACCGGAAGCTGAGAAAGTGACATTGGCTCGACGATTTATAGACCTTGTTCAAGGTGAGTCCTCCGTGACTGATTACGTCGCCTCTTTCGAGTAGCTTTCCAAATATGGGGTTGAATATATCAACACCCCTTTAAAGAAGAACCAGAGATTCGTCTACGGCTTAAACAAAAATCTCAAGAAGCCATTACTTCTAAAGTTAGAAGTTTCTTTCGACCAACTCGTTGATATTGCTCTTCGTCTTGAAGAGGCGGATAAGGAAAATGATGTTGAAGTGGTGGGTTCCAAACCAAACTTCAACAACAAGAAGCGGCCAAACAAATTCAAAGGCCCTTATCCCAATAAGAAAGGGAGGCAAGCAACTCCTGCTGAAAAGACCTTTTCCTCTACTCAAGGGAAATGCTATAATTGTGGTTCCAGAGACCATTTTGCGAACAAGTGTTCAAAGCCTCGTACTTGTCGCTATTGTAAAAGCCCGGACCATTTTATGCATGTGTGTCCCAAACTTCAAACTAGGAAGGAGGGAAAGCTTAATGTTGCTCAAGCCCCTGGCAACACATCTCGTGGCCAAGGTATTTCTCATTCTATTCTGGATGGAATTATTTTATTTCGTGATCATCCTATTCGAGTTCTTTTTGATACGGGTGCGTCCCATTCTTTTATATCAAAAGAAGTTGTAGATACTTTTTCTTTGGATGTTTTGTGTTTAATGACTTCTTTGAGAATTGCAAATCCGGTTGGTGGATCCGCAACGATCAGTTTATTGTGTAAAGATGTCAAGATTATTTTGTGTGATTTTCCTTTCCTAGCCGATTTGCATGTCATGCGTTATTTAGGCTTTAATGATTTTGGGAATGGATTGGCTTAACCGGTATGAAGCCCATATCCTATGTTCTGAGCGGACTATTCATCTTCGACACCCTCAATCTGTTAAGCAGATTTCTATTAATCTTAAAGATTCGGATTCCGCTTTGGTTGCATCTTCGTATTCTTTAAATCCTCGTGATGAAGATGATGATGACGAGGGTGATATTATTTCTCTTATTCACGTCGTTTGTGAATTTTCCGACATATTCGAGCCCGTTTTAGGATTACCACCTAAGCGAGCAATTGAGTTCAGAATTAATCTTATTCCTAGAGCTCAACCTATCATGCGTCCTCCGTATCGTATGTCCAATAAAGAAAACGAGGAGATGCGTAGACAATTATCTGAATTGGAGACGAAGCAATTTATTCGCTCTAGTTCCTCGCCTTGTGGGAGCTTCGGCTATTTTCGTGAAGAAATTCGATGGAACACTTAGGCTTTGCGTTTACTACCGCAAGCTTAATGATCTTACTATCAAAAATAAATATCCTTTACCTCGGATTGATGATCTATTCGATCAGCTTAGTGGTGCTAAGGTCTTTTCACAATTAGACTTAGCTACTGGATTTTATTAACTTCGTATTGCAGAGGATAGTATTCCTTTGACATCGTTCCGTACTCGGTATGGATCTTATGAATGGCTTGTTATGCCATTTGGTCTGACGAATGCCCCGGCCTATTTCGTTGACCTTATGAATAGAGTTTTCAAAGACTTTCTCGACCGGTTTGTTCTCATCTTTATCGATGATATTCTTGTGTATTCAAAAACCGAGGAGGAGCATGAAAAACATCTTCGGATAGTGTTAGAAACTCTCGGGAGTAATCAATTAAAGGCAAAATTTTCTAAATGCCACTTTTGGCAATCTCGTGTGAAATTTCTCGGTCATATTATTTCCGAATCCGGAATTTCCGTGGATCCTTCAAAGATTGAAGCGATTCAAGATTGGAAGAGACCGGAGAGTGTGACAAAGATTCGTAGTTTTCTTGGATTGGCGGGCTATTACCGTCGCTTTATCAAAGATTTTTCCAAGATTGCCGTGCCTCTCACTGGCTTGACGAAGAAAGGTGTTAAATACATTTGGTCGGACAAATGTGAAGCTTCTTTTCAGAAATTAAAAGAACTTCTTTCTGATGCTCCTATTCTCGTTATTCCCGAGGGGAATCAAGATTTCGTTGTCTATACCGATGCTAGTCGCGTTGGTTTGGGTGCCGTTCTCATGCAAAGAGAACGTGTTATTGCTTATGCTTCTAGGCAATTGAAGCCTGCTGAGACTAGATATGCCACTCATGATTTAGAGCTCGTGGGTATTGTTTTCGCCCTTCGTATTTGGCGTCATTATCTTTTAGGAGAGAAATTTGTTCTTTATACCGATCATAAGTCCTTGAGGTATTTATTCTCCCAAAAGGAACTTAATTTGCGTCAACAGCGCTGGCTCGAGTTCCTTGCTCCTTATGATCTTGATATTCTTTACACCCCCGGTAAGGGTAATCGTGTCGCCGATGCTCTTAGCCGTAAAAAACAAGCTGTTGTTTCTATGATGATATCCGAATGGAACGATCTCGAGATCTTAACCACTTGTGAGATTCGGGAGTGTGTTCCCGATTTATGTTCATCTCTTGTTTTATGTAGCCTTGAGGCTCATCCTTCTCTTTTAGACCGCATTCTTGAAGCTCAAAGGCTAGACCCCGAATTGGCTCTTCTTAGCCAAAATATTAAGGATAAGATTGATATTGAAGGATTGAAAGACTTTGATATCGATTCTCGAGGCGGCGTTCGGAGATTTGGTAGACTCATCGTGCCAAATATTAGTGATCTTCGTAAAGATATTATAGAAGATTCACATCGTTCTAAATTCACCATTCATCCCGGTAGTATTAAAATGTATGCGGATATGAAGCGACTTTATTATTGGGAGGGAATGAAACTTGACATTGCTAACTTCGTTAAGCGTTGCATGACTTGCCAACTCGTTAAAGCCGAACATCAAAGGCCCGGTGGGTTATTGCAACCTTTAGAAATTCCTATTTGGAAGTGGGATCAAATTTCCATGGATTTTATTGACGGCCTTCCCCGTTCTCGTTTGGGTCATGATAACTTATGGGTGATCGTTGATAGACTTACTAAATCCGCCCATTTTATTCCCGTTCGATCTAATCGAACCGTTCCTCTTTTGGCCAAAATCTTTATCAAAGAAATTGTTATATTGCATGGAGTTCCTACTTCTATTGTTAGTGATCGTGATCCGTTGTTTACTAGTGGATTTTGGAAGAGTCTTCAAAAAGCTTTGGGAACGAAGCTTAATTTTAGCATCGCTTATCACCCCCAGTCCGATGGACAAACCGAGCGTGTGAATCAAACTCTTGAAGATCTTCTTCGTGCGTGTGTTCTTGATTTTGGTGGAAGTTGGGAAGATCATGTTTCACTTGTTGAATTTTCCTATAATAATAGCTTCCAATCTAGTATTGGTATGACACCTTTTGAGGCACTCTATGGAAGGCCATGTCGATCTCCTTCTTGTTGGCTTGAGGCCGGTGAGAAGCTGGTTTTAGGTCCAGATTTTATTCGTGATTCCACAGAAAAGATTGATCTTATTCGTCATAAGATGAAAGAAGCCCAGAGTAGACCAAAATCCTACGCCGATAACCGGAGAAGGAAGTTAGAATTTTCTGAGGAAGATCTTGTGTTCATTCGTGTTTCACCTATGAAAGATGTTGTACGTTTCAGTCGATCGGGAAAATTGGCGCCTCGATATATTGGGCCATTTCCTATCATTGAATGTATTGGTTCCATGGCTTATCGCCTTTTATTACCGGCTCAATTTTCTGCTATCCATGACGTGTTTCACGTTTCTCAACTTCGGAAATGTCTTCGAGATTTCGATTCTATTCTTGAGCCCGGTGTTGTGGAAGAGATTGAAGTTTCGCCTAATTTAACTTTGTTGAATATGCGCTTATATGATTTTTGTTTGATGATAATAAACATATATACATTCGTTTAAATGTATTTGATAATATACTATTTTATTTTTTCACAGATTAAATAAATATTTGCTGAATAAAATAAATAACACGGAATTTGAATTCATACGAATATTTTATTCAAACAAATATTTATTACAATTTTGAATAGTATACAAATTCAAGCTCTCACTATTCACTATACAACTGTGATACAAACTTAATTACATCACTATTTTACATCAGCACCTCACTACATATCACTCACACTCGTATTTATCTTCAACTGCATTCCAGTTTGAATCCAGCATCTGAGCAATCTGCAAAAATATAAACTAACGCAGTAAAATTGAAAAAGAAATATTTTTGCGATTCAAAAATAAAAGATAATTTTTGAATATATGATTTGCCTCAGTTATTTGGGTTGTTCGTCATAATTTAAATTTGAATTCATCATACACGAACAACTTGTGACATACACAGTGTATTACTGTATATGCCACAAGGCCGTGCACGCCGATATATACACTTGATAATGCTACAGGGACAGGTGAGCACAAGGTCAAACCCAAATATACGGACAGGTTCAACTTAGGTGCAATAAATTCAAAAATACGACACGAGCACAAGGTCAAATCCGAGTTTTGAAACTGGATTCAACACAAGTGAACATGACAAGAAACAGTTCAATATGAAATGATGAACATGCAGTCAACAAGTGACAACATACTTCAATGACCAAAGCATGGCCAATGCAAAATGCAGATACAAACTACAAAGAACATCAACAACTACAAAACAATCAAATTGCATCAAGTCCAGCAGCATGAACAAGTATGGCAGCATGTGAATGCATCAAAGCAAGTAAACAACAATGTCGAGCTCAAGACAGTACAGCTACAACATGGTGCAGAACCAAAGCCAAGTATAATGTACAGTGAAGCCAAAGTAGTACACAAACAACATAGAAGTATGGATGTACTCAATGCAACCCAGATAAACATGCACGACTTATGGCAGTGAAACTCAAACAAAGTGCAGAGGTAAACAAATGCAACAATTCAAATTCAAGACAGCACCAAAGACTCAGCAGTCAGTGGCACATGACCACCTAGCAGTGACAGTTCAAGTGAATCGAGTTCAAGTCAGACCAACACTGCAAGCAACATGAATGCAACATGGTCGAGCATTGATCAAGACCAGTAACATGTGGATAGTAAAAATCAAACAACCAAACCAACATGAAGCAATGTACATGCATCAGTGATGAAAGCTACAAGAGAGGCACAGCAACTACAAAGTATCCAAACCAGTACAAACACGAACATGTGCAGATCACAGAACACAATGCCCAAGTATACAATAAAACAAGGCTCAAACCAAAAGTGCACAAGTATTTTCAAACATCAACAATGCTTGAAGACTGCAGCATCAATTAAACGACCAATATAAATGCACATAGCAAGCTACATGAAGACAGAGCTCAAAACTACAACTCAAAGATCAATGCAGACAGCATAATGATCCAAACATCAACAAAGTCGATGCAAACATACATGAACAGGCAGTACACAGTGAAACAGGGTGACTCAGGCAAATATACAAGAACAAGTCAACAATGTAAAAATGCCAGAAATCAAAGCCATGGTTATCACGAAAATAAATTCAAAACCATGTCAACCAAGGAACGCAAAAGATACGAAGTTGACAAAGTCAGTTCGATCATCAATCGTTCAAGCATAATCAAACGGCCGATCAAAAGAATTTGACAAATTCAAATGATTTTATACGAACGCAAGAATAGGATTTACAAACCCTATATAAATCAAATTCATATCATCGGCAAGGGTATCAAGTTCAAGCAAGCCAAAACTAGGAAAAGCAAATAGCAAAAAATTAACATACCAATTATAATTCGAACTTGATCGAATTGAAGTAGCCGACAGAAACTCAAAGAGACAAATCGATCGACGAACGCAAGGAACAGAATTATATTATCTCGGTCGAAGCTACTGGAGTCGGCGACCTCAACCATACCAAAAGCCCTAATTTTTAAAGGAAGAAGAACGAACGAAGAAACAAGTGCCGGCATCAATTAAAAGGGAACGGGCCGCAATAACATAAAAGAAGAAAATGGGGCCGAACCTTTTTTTTGAGAAGCTTATAAATAATAAGGGCTTTAAATTTAAAATTAGGATTATTTTATTTTAATTTGTTTTGTTTTGTATTTTCTTTTTAAACCGTTTTTAATTTTCTAGTCGTGTGACTAGGGGACAAACTACGGTGTGTAGTTTGGGAATTCGCAACTCGGTGGTTGAGTTGTGGTCAGCGTTTTGAGCGTAGAGTTAGATTAGTCAATAGCGGGTATACGAGTTTACGTGTGTAAGCGAGGGACTATCTAATTTCTAGTAGAAACCTTGGGGGCAGCACGTAGGCAGGGTTTTGCCGAAGCTGGGTAAATTCTGTGTTGTTCTGTTCTGTTATTTATATTCTGCTATATCTGTGCTGCTATTCTGTGATTTGAATTTAAATTAATTGATAAGCTTCCGCGATTAATTTTTATAATTTACACTATCACCCTATTCACCCCCCTCTAGGGTGAAATCGATCCTACAAGTGGTATCAGAGCTAGGAACAAAAGCCATTTTTGTTTTAAAATTTTGATTTTACAAAAACCAATTTTTGTTTAAAAATTCGTGTTTCAAAAATCAATTTTTGTTTTAAAAATTCGAGTTTCAAAAAATCGGTTTTTGTTTTAAAAATTTGAATTTTTAAAATGGCTTCTTTTAATAATGCTTTTGCAGAGGGTAAGTCGATAGTTAGACCACCAATGTTCAATGGTGAATATGCTTACTGGAAAAATAGAATGCAAATTTTTCTGAAAACCATTGACGCTTGGAATATTGTTGAGACAGGTTATAGAATACCAACTATAACTGTAGATAATCAGGAAATAGAGAAACCAAAGGAACAATGGACAGAACTAGGAAATAAGTTACAAAATACTAATGCCAAAGCTATGAATTCTATTATCTGTTCATTAGATCAATTTGAATTTAATCGTGTCTCACATTGTCTAACTGCGCAGGAAATATGGCACATACTAGAAGTGACTCACGAAGGAACATCTCAAGTCAAAGAATCTCGCCTTGCAATGCTAAGCAGCGAATACGAGAACTTCAAAATGGCGAAGGAAGAAAATGTCAAAGAGATGTACGGACGACTCTCCAATATCGTATACAAATCAAAAGCTCTCGGAAAAACATACACCGAATTAGAAATAGTTCGGAAAATCCTCAGAGTCCTTCCACGAAGCTTTGAAGCAAAAGTAACTTCCATACAAGAATCGAAAGATTTAAAACAACTTAAAGTTGAAGAACTCATCGGAAATCTCACCACTTATGAGCTAGAAATGAAATACAAAGAAGAGCGTGAAGGAGGTGACACTCAAAAGAAATCAATAGCTCTCAAAGGAACAACCAAAAGTGATGATGATAACGATGAAGATGATGGAGCAGCAGAATTGGAGCTGTTAATAAGGAAATTCAAAAAATGGAATCAAAAACATGGAAATTCAACTCGAATTCAAAAAGCAAAAAGCAGAATAGCCAAAGCACTAGACTACTCGGAAGAACAAAAGTTTATTTGTTATAATTGCAACAAACCGGGCCATATCAAGCCCGATTGTCCACAAATTAAATCCAGCCATGGAAAGAAACAAAAAAAGAAAAGTTTTGCAGTCACTTGGGATGAAATAGACGAGAATGATCAAAGCACTGGCAGTGAAAGCGAAAAGGCAGAATTGTGTCTTCAAGGTGACACAATTGACAGTGACGATGATGAGCCAAGTGAGGTATCAAAACTTATCCATTCTGAGTTGCTTATATATTTTCATGAAGTAAACGGTTGTTTTGAACGACTTAGGGAAAAATACGCCAAACTTGAATCTCAAAAAGATACTTTGATAGAATGTAATAAACAACTTGATCAATTAGTTAAAACCTATCAAAGTAGGATCCCTATGTGTGATACGTGTCCAACATTTGAAAAGGAAATTAAAAAATCAGAAATCAATATAAAAACACTTGAAAATGAAATTCTGATTTTAAAGGAGAATGAAAATACTAGGAGAGAGAATTCTATTAAAAAGTGCACACAATTGTTAAACGAAAATGAATCTCTCAAATCACAAGTCCAACAACTGTCTACTACTTTAGAAAAATTTTCCAAAAGTGAAAAATCATTAAATATGCTATTAGGAAAACAAACTGTTAATACGGTTAGACAAGGACTTGGATATAATAATTCAAAAATTGTTGAAAACAAGATTAATCAAGTTAATTCTATGTGCACAATTTGTAGAAAATTTGGACACGATCACAATAATTGTTGGTATAGACCCAAACATGTGAAAACTATACCGATTTGGGTTCCAAAAGGCACAAATATAAAATCTCTCAAAGTTAAACAAATTTGGGTACCGAAGGGAACAATTATAAATAGTTTTGGGTCTTTACAAAATTGTTTTTCAAAATTTTCTGCCACTAACAATCATGGACCTATAAAAACAAATAGGTCACATAAATCTTTCATCGTGTAGGTGTGGTGGCAGGCTAAGGAACAATAATAGTGTTCTCTGGATTTTGGCTGTTCCAGAAACGCAACGGGCGACAAAGCTAAGTTCCTTAGCCTAGTATAAAGGTGACAGAATCACAACGGACAACAACGGAAAATATCGTAAAGGTAAAACAGGTAATGGTAAGTTTTTAAACGATATATTAAATGTGATAATCTGAACCGTATTCTGAATTAAAATCAGCCAATATTGAGATGATGAAAAGATGATGATTTTGATTCTGACTTATGCAACATAGTTGGCCAATTATATTCTTATGCCAAAAACACTATAAAATTATCTAGATTCTTTGAATTACTTCTTATACATCAGTTTGGTTTAAAAATAGTGTTTTGTTGAATGATGATACATTTGGTTATATTACGGCTGACTCTGTATTCACAGTTTTCTGATTATTTACACGGCTTCATTTCAAATTCAAAAGAATGTTATTTAAATTATTGTTAAAATTGAATTTGAAAGTTTTGGTGCACACTTCATGTTTTGGTCAATCAAATTCAATTGATGATAATTTTTGAGTGAAAGAGAAATTCAGATGCAAATTACACTGGTAATCTAGTTGATAGAAAAATTACTAGTGAAACGTAATTTTTGAGACATTTAGTAACTACATCGTCTTTCAAAGAAAATATCTGCATATTCTTCATTTCAAATAATTTTCAAATAGCAGGAAATTTTCTTTTAAAACCCCCTGGAGAAAATCATTTTTGACCATAGTTTCAGATTAGTCATTTTTGAAAAATTAATTTCATAATTATTTTTGAATCTGATTTTAAATGACTATTTTGACTAATCTGACTCCCTAATGTTTATCGAAAAGAAAAATAGTGATTGAAAAAGTGATGAGCGTTGATATTGATTATATATTATAACTCGAGACGGTATAATTAATAAATTTCTTTAGAAATTTAAACAAGAGTTATAAAACTGTTTGTTGGTAAAAATTCCATGACCATCTCTATATCTATCATATTTCTAATGGCCATCACTCATCAAAATTCTATATAGTTTGTCAATATGTGGTACTTTAAACATGAATCGTTCGTTTTTCATTTTTCATTTTTTTTTTAAAAAAAAGGTAATAATAATAATAATAAATACCAAAGTATTCACTCTCATTTAAAAGTCCTCACGGTTATGCATGGGTGAATTACTTGGAATTTGTTATGTGCTTCCATGATCATTTAAAAGTCCTCGCGGTTATGCATGTATGGAACGCATATCAAAAGTTGATTTGTAAAATAAACAAGTTGATTCTAATCCCATTTAAAAGTCCTCACGGTTATGCGTGGTTAGAAGATACTTGAATTCATTTTTTTTTTAAATAAAATTGGAATGCTACTAATCTCATTTAAAAGTCCTAACGGTTATGCATGGTTAGTAGATATTCAAATTCCTGATATAAATATACCACAAATAGACACAACTGTATGGTTTTATATGATGACATCATTTCCATCATTCTAAAAGTGGAATATGCGCCTAACAAAATATTTATGATTTTTGTTTGACTTTTTATTGAAATTTAATATTTATATTCAATTGAGTTTTAATGTTGGATTGATATCGATTACTTTATCTCTATTTTCTCTAACACTATTATTCTTTTTTTGATAACAAAAGGGGGAGAGAAAAGTTAAGATTTTGTCAGATAAATTCAAGCAAGGGTCAAATAATTTTCTATTTGCATCTAGACTCATTTGCATATTTTTATTTGTATGCATATATGTAGGGGGAGTTTTGTGTAGAGAGGAAGCATTTAAATAGGGTGAGCAATTAGGATATATCAATGATCAAATACATTTAACATATTCAAAATCTTAAATATATGTTTGTTATCATCAAAAGGGGGAGATTGTTGAATATGCACTTATATGATTTTTGTTTGATGATAATAAACATATATACATTCGTTTAAATGTATTTGATAATATACTATTTTATTTTTTCACAGATTAAATAAATATTTGCTGAATAAAATAAATAACACGGAATTTGAATTCAAACGAATATTTTATTCAAACAAATATTTATTACAATTTTGAATAGTATACAAATTCAAGCTCTCACTATTCACTATACAACTGTGATACAAACTTAATTACATCACTATTTTACATCAGCACCTCACTACATATCACTCACACTCGTATTTATCTTCGACTGCATTCCAGTTTGAATCCAGCATCTGAGCAATCTGCAAAAATATAAACTAACGCAGTAAAATTGAAAAAGAAATATTTTTGCGATTCAAAAATAAAAGATAATTTTTGAATATATGATTTGCCTCAGTTATTTTGGTTGTTCGTCATAATTTAAATTTAAATTCATCATACACGAACAACTTGTGACATACACAGTGTACTACTGTATATGCCACAAGGTCGTGCACGCCGATATATACACTTGATAATGCTACAGGGACAGGTGAGCACAAGGTCAAACCCAAATATACGGACAGGTTCAACTCAGGTGCAATAAATTCAAAAATACGACACGAGCACAAGGTCAAATCCGAGTTTTGAAACTGGATTCAACACAAGTGAACATGACAAGAAACAGTTCAATATGAAATGATGAACATGCAGTCAACAAGTGACAACATACTTCAATGACCAAAGCATGGCCAATGCAAAATGCAGATACAAACTACAAAGAACATCAACAACTACAAAACAATCAAACTGCATGAAGTCCAGCAGCATGAACAAGTATGGCAGCATGTGAATGCATCAAAGCAAGTAAACAACAATGTCGAGCTCAAGACAGTACAGCTACAACATGGTGCAGAACCAAAGCCAAGTATAATGTACAGTGAAGCCAAAGTAGTACACAAACAACATAGAAGTATGGATGTACTCAATGCAACCCAGATAAACATGCACGACTTATGGCAGTGAAACTCAAACAAAGTGCAGAGGTAAACAAATGCAACAATTCAAATTCAAGACAGCACCAAAGACTCAGCAGTCAGTGGCACATGACCACCTAGTAGTGACAGTTCAAGTGAATCGAGTTCAAGTCAGACCAACACTGCAAGCAACATGAATGCAACATGGCCGAGCATTGATCAAGACCAGTAACATGTGGATAGTAAAAATCAAACAACCAAACCAACATGAAGCAATGTACATGCATCAGTGATGAAAGCTACAAGAGAGGCACAACAACTACAAAGTATCCAAACCAGTACAAACATGAACATGTGCAAATCACAGAACACAATACCCAAGTATACAATAAAACAAGGCTCAAACCAAAAGTGCACAAGTATTTTCAAACATCAACAATGCTTGAAGACTGCAGCATCAATTAAACGACCAATATAAATGCACATAGCAAGCTACATGAAGACAGAGCTCAAAACTACAACTCAAAGATCAATGCAGACAGCATAATGATCCAAACATCAACAAAGTTGATGCAAACATACATGAACAGGCAGTACACAGTGAAACAGGGTGACTCAGGCAAATATACAAGAACAAGTCAACAATGTAAAAATGCCAGAAATCAAAGCCGTGGTTATCACGAAAATAAATTCAAAACCATGTCAACCAAGGAACGCAAAAGATACGAAGTTGACAAAGTCAGTTGATCATCAATCGTTTAAGCATAATCAAACGGCCGATCAAAAGAATTTGACAAATTCAAATGATTTTATACGAACGCAAGAATAGGATTTACAAACCCTATATAAATCAAATTCACATCATCGGCAAGGGTATCAAGTTCAAGCAAGCCAAAACTAGGAAAAGCAAATAGCAAAAAATTAACATACCAATTATAATTCGAACTTGATCGAATTGAAGTAGCCGACAGAAACTCAAAGAGACAAATCGATCGACGAACGCAAGGAACAGAATTATATTTATCTCGGTCGAAGCTACTGGAGTCGGCGACCTCAACCATACCAAAAGCCCTAATTTTTAAAGGAAGAAGAACGAACGAAGAAACAAGTGCCGGCATCAATTAAAAGGGAACGGGCCGCAATAACATAAAAGAAGAAAAAGGGGCCGGACCTTTTTTTTGAGAAGCTTATAAATAATAAGGGCTTTAAATTTAAAATTAGGGTTATTTTATTTTAATTTGTTTTGTTTTGTATTTTCTTTTTAAACCGTTTTTAATTTTCTAGTCGTGTGACTAGGGGACAAACTACGATGTGTAGTTTGGGAATTCGCAACTCGGTGGTTGAGTTGTGGTCAGGGTTTTGAGCGTAGAGTTAGATTAGTCAATAGCGGGTATAGCGAGTTTACGTGTGTAAGCGAGGGACTATCTAATTTCTAGTAGAAACCTTGGGGGCAGCACGTAGGCAGGGTTTTGCCGAAGCTGGGTAAATTCTATGTTGTTCTGTTCTGTTATTTATATTCTGCTATATCTGTGCTGCTATTCTGTGATCTGAATTTAAATTAATTGATAAGCTTCCGCGATTAATTTTTATAATTTACACTATCACCCTATTCACCCCCCCTCTAGGGTGAAATCGATCCTACAAACTTATGAGCAACATCCTATTCGTATCATTGCTTCGGAAGTCAAACGACTTCGAAATAAAGATGTTCCGCTTGTTAAAGTTCAATGGTCTTCAAATCCTAAGGATTGTTCTTGGGAATCTAGAGAGTACATCGAGCGAACACATCCGGACTTACTTTCTCGTGCTCTTTGAGGTGAACTTCTTATTTCAAGTTTCTTTTGTGATTGAATATGCTTTTATGGTTGTTACTTTATGTTCTATTCTTAAGTATTGCGAGGACGCAATTTCTTTAAGGAGGGGAGTCTGTTACAACCCGCATATTTGTCGATTTTATAGTCCGATTTTAGTCCGAAAAGCTACTTTTTGCATACGGTCGAATTAGGACTCGGGACCACTCCCATTGAGTTTAAAATGCCGTTTGCGACCTTTTTGAGTATAAGCTTCGATATGTTTGGAGAAAGTTGATTTTTGCTACTTCTAACTTTGGGTTTGGTTTTGGGCTCAGCCCTATGTTAACTTATGCTCAAATCTGAGCCACTCTTCCCCACTCACCCTCATTCTCTTCTCTTTTCAGTTTTTATAACATTAATGGTGGGAGAGATTGGAAATTAAAAACTCCAAAACCGTAGTTTCTCTTGCAAATCAAATTCCTAGCTCCAAACTCAAGAAGAACCCATTGGTAAGCTTCTCTTCTTCTTCTCCAACTTATTCTCTTACCAATTTCAGAAATTCCTAAACCTAATTTTGGGAATGTTCTTGTTTTTGAGCTTAGATTCAAGCTCAATTGGGTTGTGTTGAAGAGAGGTTGATTCTCCATTTGCTTTCAAGCTTCTTCTTGTTTGATTTTGTGAAAATGTGAGATTTTTATCTCACATCTATGTCTATATCCATCTTTGTGGTTAGGTATGAATTCGTAACATTTGTGCATATTCATTTTCTTTTGATTTGGATCGAATGGGTGAATATTCCAATTTTTGTGAAAATCCTTTTATGGATGTTTGATTACAATATTTGGGGTGTATCGAAGAGCCTATAAGGCCGGGCTGTCATTTGACGTAAATCCTTAGTCGTCATTGCTCGCTCGATCGCTTCCGACATCGTTTGGGCCATATGGCCTAGGCAAATTGTTGCCCTTACCAGGTTTTCAGACGTCTGGAGACCAATGCCAGACGTCTGGTTTTGCAACCTAGAGAAAAATAAAATACGGCAGAAGAATAAATAGGGCAGTGGCTAATTTCAGACGTCTGAATTATTGTTTCAGACGTCTGGAATAAGGTCAGACGTCTGATTTTAGGTTTCAGACGTCTGGATGGTTTTCTGGGAAATTTCCAGAAACCAAATCCAGACGTCTGGACAACCCCTCAGACGTCTGGAAATCCCTAGTTTTGCCTATTTGCCAAATTTTGAGTATATTTCCAACTTTAATCGATTCGTGTTGATTCCCTTTTTGTTGTTATCATTTGTTATTGACTTTGATGACATTTTCTTCGTGATTTTTGGGAATATCCATTTCTATGGATTTCGTATCGATTTCTTTGGATTTTATTCACGTCTTCGAATGTGAGTTTTAGTGTTGATTGTTCTACAATCATTTTTGTGATTTGTCACTTTAAAAATATAAAAGTTTCGATACTAGTATTAAATATCAAAACCTCTTCATCAAAACGATTTCAACTATATTTTCAATAGCAAACTCGTTAATAAAACCGTTTTCCAATCTACTAGTATACACAAACCTTTACCTCACTCGTATGAGAAATCTAATTAAACGGCTTAGTAAAACAAGTGGTATGAAACGCTTGCGTTTACTTGTTCGGTTAATTCTTGGACTTGTTCGATTGAATCTCTTGTGACAATTTTCTAGTGGAAACTTACAATTTGTTCGTAAATATTTAAGTTAAGCTAGTGGTTATGGGACATGATGCTAAACTCATATATTTACTAGCTTAGTGTAATTGACACTTCTCGATGATCATGACGATCATTTTTGTGATTTAGACTAGCAATGTGCGATGTCTCTTTGACTGCGCGGGAGACTAAACCCCATTTTGTGGAGTTTCGACTCAAATTGGTGGGGTAGCAACCCACGGTCTTCGGACCATTCGTGTGTCAGGTCTTCAGACCATTCGTGTGTCAAATTAATGGCTAGCTACCATGAGATAGCTTCTCGTTCATGTTTACAGTTGTTGGTGAGTTTTCATGCTCCCGTTCGTGTGATAGGCCTCCCCCCTATTTTGTGTGACTTCTTGTTTTCGTGTGTCGAATTCTGGAATTTCCTTCTTCACCTATTTTTGTGATTTCTATTGGTATGATTTATCAATATTTGTGCATAGGTGAATTTGTGTGTCATTTACTGGATTTCTTGAGATGATTTCTAGAATTTGTGCTTCACCAATTTTCGTGATTTCCATTGATAAGTTTTATCAATATTTGTGTATTGGTGAATTTGTGTGTCATTTACTGGATTTCTTGAGATGATTTCTAGAATTTGTGCTTCACCAATTTTCGTGATTTCCATTGATAAGTTTTATCAATATTTGTGTATTGGTGAATTTGTGTGTCATTGACTTTTGTGATTGATTTTGATATAATCGTCAATATTTGTGGTTTGATGAACGAAATAAGGAGTATGGCATTTCTTTGATTCTTGTGTAGATTTGGTGATATTGATTAATCTCTCGTTGATTTTCAATTACTTATATATATCACGGCTTGGAATTGTGATTATTATGTGTTTGGTCATATCTCTTATTCTATATCGTTTCATCTGATATCTATAGTTAGACTGATCGGTTTATTATTTTCTTATTAAATAATACTCGGGTCAGACCGAGATGTTACAGGTGCTTCTGCTTGACCTCTCACTTGGGATTGATTTCTCTGACTTTTGGCTTACTACTTAGATTAGTAGTTTGTTTTGGTGTATACATTCGAGATATAGACTCCACAATGTATACTTATTCTTTTGTGTAGTTCATGTAACTATTCTTTTGTGATATTGTGGATCTTTTTAGACCGCTACTCTGGTGTACACTTATTAGTGTAACATTCATATCTATTTCCGCCTTTGTGATATGAATTGTCTGTGACTGATTTATGTTATGTTTATTTCTGTATTTGTTTCCGAAGATATTATAGCCACTGTGTAGTAGCTTTGAGTTTGTGTCGGTATGTCGGATTTCCTCTTGATATAGTATTACATGTTATGCTATCTGACATATCGATGCTCGCACAAAGTAATTACACGGATGGTCGCTCCTCAACAGCCTTATTCTCCATGCTAGTCGACAGCATTCTCCGTAATGTTCTTGTCTAGCGTGGGTATAGAGGTGGGGCGTCACAAGATGGTCTTTGCTGGAGTTTCTTCTTATCTACATTTATATCTACTTTCTGTTTCAGCTGTTCTAGTTTATCTCATGTATTAGTGAACTTCTATGTATTTAGGATTTCTATTATGTTGTTTTTAGTCTGTTATTCTGTGATTGTATTTCATTTGCTCCAAATTTATTTACAATGCGGTGTTTTGAGCAAATCAAGTCCGGCATGTGTGTCCGCGAATGGCTGAAAATATCGGGTTGTTACATAAACTGTGAAGAATTGTGTAGAAACAAGCTGGTTTCGAATTGGGTTGCAAAACAAAATCAAATGTGAGTTAATCTCACTCCTCTGGTGGCTATTTAAATTTAAATGGTTAAATTTAAATAATTTGTTGAATGATTGAATTGATTTGATGTGCTATATTCTATGAAGTAGTATATAGTATATATTGGAGTGAATGATTCCCCGCATTATATAGCGGATGAGACCCTATGCGCCGCATAATAGTGGAGGATATTATATAAATCCCATATACCGTGATATTCCACCTCGAAGTGGAATTGGTATTTTATATTGTGCTAACATCTGTGGATGCAGGGAAACAGGTTGGAGGGATCCACCTGGATTCCTCAAAATTTTATAGATTGTTCTAATAATTCTGCATCAAGATTATTTGATGTTCTGTGGTGAATTTCACTGATAATTAGAATATTGGATGCTATGGTTGAAATTAATATATATTGGTATACCGAGTTATCAAAATCTAGAGAATTGGATTTTTAGAAGGAGAAAAATAAAAGAGAAAATCTTTAAGTAAAGTAATTATAGAAGTTAGAATAAATTAAAGGATAAATTGGAAAGAATAAAAGTGAATTTTTTTAAAATAAAATACCGAATATGCGAAAGGAGATTTAGAATAAACAGAGGAGTAACGAATTTAAAACTTAAGTGAGATTATCTAAAGGAATAAGGAATTTATTTTAAAATCCAAGATATAAACTATTTAAAAGAATAAAGAAGGAATTTGGAAAAAGGGTACAAAATTGGTATTTACAGTTAAAAGATTTTAAATCATAATGAAGAAATAAAATCTGTAGTTAATAGATTTTGAGATAAATGGAGTAAGTAAAGAAATTTATTTCGAATGGAGTAAATTGGGAATCAATTTGGAAATTGATCTAAGTGTTTGGAATCGAAATTTTAAAGGGAATTGAGACTATGAAATTTATAAACTGGGTTTATAAAAGTGAAGTAATATATATCAGTGGATATTTGGAAGAATAAATTCACGATGTGAATTTATTAAAGGAATGGGAAAATTTGTTAAAAAATAAATAGTGATTTATTTTTAAAGATAGAAAGAGAAGAGTATTTCCCTTGATAGCCAAGTACGTTTTCAACGTAAATTTTTAAATATAAGTTATGTTGTTTTAAAAAGCATGTTTTAGAAAATTTATTATTTTTAAATGTTAAAATTCTAAAGTAAATATTTTTCAGATCTATTATCGTAGTAATTATTTAAAGGTGACTTGGTATTTTATTTTTAAAAGAGAAAATATAGTTTTATATTTTATAAAGTATTCTCATTTTCAAATATTCTTATAGTACATATTTTTAATAAAGTATTGAAGTAGTTTTCAAATTAAATGTTAAAGTATATTTTATAATAAAGTGTTTTTAAATTATTTTAAAAATCCAAAGTTTTTGTGCTTGGTGTTTTTGGTGGAAATAAATATTTGGGGATTTATTCCATGATAATAGTGTGGTTTGAAAACTGTTTTCAAAAGGGTTGAAAATGGAAATATATCTTGCGAAGATAATTTGAAGTTAATAAATAATTTGGTGAAATTATTTGTGGTTGATGATTGTTTGCGAATATTGGTTGATAGTTAAATAGCCGACTATCAATATTGGCCAATGCGCTGATCGTTTCGAAGAGACCGGGATCGGGATTAATTTCTCGAAAACCCCTTCGATCCGGTTTGAACGTTTTCGTCAGGAAGACGAGTTCGGAGTCAAAGATGGAGCAATGAAATGCTATCCTGAGCTGATTCCAAAATGGATGTAGTAGGAGTAGTGCCTTCGGTTTCGTTCGAACCCGGGACGGACTTGTATGGATGAATGCTTTCAGAACATCGTCAGGTAGGCGATGAACATTCTAAGGGATATGTTCTAAAAAGGTAACGCGTAGCCACGAGCCTTATCAACCAGGAATGACTGAAAATCAGGGGTTATGCAGCAAGGCTAGGTGGGTAGCGCCCATTAGGGTGAGGTCATCCCTGTCTAGATGTCCCTTTTTATTCGGCTTAGTGGTGCGGTTGCTGATCCCAACCGTGGGGTGAGCTTACTCGGGATATCCGGTAAAGGGTAGTCCCGTTCTTTTGTTGTAGGGGGTGGGGAGTGATCCTCGGTATGCTGATCTAGACCAGATACTATGATAGGTGGTACCCAGTGCCTAGTCATTAGTTGTAAATCCATTCTCCTACGCGCCTGTACGGTTTTGATTGTGCCCAACTATTGCTGAAAAGTGAAATGCAAGCATTTCAGCTAGATTCTATTTTACTTTCTATAGACACTATTATATTATCAGAGGATTTTGATAAAAAGTGTTTTAGCTACCGTAAGGTAAAAACCTGACATGTTTATTTGTGGCGTGGTGTTACGAGATGCTTTTGTTTTCAAAAAGATTTTAAAACTTTAATAATCAAATTGAGTGTGGTTTTCTCACGCTGGTATTCCAGACTAACTCGGGTGTTATTTAACTATAATGCTCGTGTCAGACCGAGTATTATAGGATACAGGATATGATGCTATGGAGCTCAGGAGACGAGCTGGATGGCGATATGTACTTCCATACTTGATTATTATTCCGTTATATATTCAGTTTTGAGGACAAGTTTATATGAATGTCCAGTTGTATGGTATTGATGTTGTTGAACTCTGATGATGTATTCTGATGATGTATGTGTGTGTATATATATATAAAACAGATATAGTCTTCTTTTGTGTAAAGGTCTGTTATTATCTATTATATTTTATTCCACTGCGATGGTAAGATTCTGATGTTGTTTTCTACTTTCTTCTTCTACCTCTTCTTCTTTAACTCAAATAGTTCGTATTTTCGTTCATCTTGAGTTGATTGATGGAGAATAGTGTCGACTCAAGGGGTACGGATTTGCGGGCTGTTACAGTGGTATCAGAGCTTAGGTTGGTGATAACCTTGGCTCTGGTGGGAATTACTCATCAAATAGAGTCAATAGTACTCTATAATGAGTTTGAGTGTATTAATAGATATGAGCGCGTATTTTTAGTGAATATAAAAGTTGTATATTGTGTTGACTTATCGGTTAAGTGTTTATGGATTCTGGTCGATATATTGGACGCCATGTCATCGATAGGGGTTTCTAAACTCTTAAACTAGATAAACCGACGCAGTATTACTTTAAATAGGGTAAATGAAATAATTTCACCCAAATTATTTTAGTATATAGAGGAAATAATTTTCTGTAAATTATTATAGTTATATATGGTTGCTTGGATGTTAGGAATGATAATTATTATCATTGTTGTTTGAAATTTAACCAGAGATTAAAAATAACCAAAGGTTAAGGAAAGAAATTTATTTATTGAATGAAATTTGAAATGTGAATTGTAAATGTGATTTATAATTTGAAATAGAATTCCATAGAAATATTTGGAAATAAATCACGATGGAGGTTCCAGAGTAATGTTTTGGATGGATTTCGAATTTGGAACTTTGGGAAAAAAATTAAATTGGATTTGAACTCTAGAGAGTTTATAATATTGAAGGGTTTTTAAAGTGATAAAGCATTGAACTCTTTTCGGTTGCTGGGAAATAATTCGGATGATGATCGCGACATCATCGGTGTTCATTTTCGAGTTTCCAAGAGGGGGATTGCTACCTGGATGCTTTGGATTAATGTTTGTCTGAGAAATTGGGTTTGATTTTGAAAATGAAAAGGAATATTTTGATTTATATATATACATTCTTAAAATTGGATAATTAGTTATTTAGCATGGATAAATAGAAAGTTGAAATTTGAGTTAATGATGGGTTTGTAAATGAAACCCGAGTTATAAATAGAAATTCAACTTGGAATTGTAAGTGAATAAAACATGAATTAAAATTGTTATGGAATTGGATTAAAATAAGAATGATTTGAGTTGCAATAAGTCCAATTCGAGTATGGATGGATTAAATATGGCCGTGGATATTATTTTAACGAGTTGAGAATGGAATTAAAACACTAAATAGATTATGAGAATGGCTAATTGAATTAAATGAGTCATGAATGAATTGAATTTGGAAATTAAAATTTGTAATGAACGAAACAAAAGAGCTAACCAAATAAATTTGTAGATTAAAATGAGGTTTGATTGAAATAGAATCAAGTTAAAGTGGAAAAAAAAGAAAATTTATTTGCAAATGAAGTGAGCTTAAATTTTGAAGGTGGAAAAAATTGAAGTAAATTAACTTAAGTTAAAAATAATTAGAAGCTCAACTTCGAGAAAGAATGAAAAGTTCATTAAATAAAAGTTTGGGTTAAATTAATTTGGAAAGTGGTTATTAATATAAGAATCAAATGTTGTCCAGCTCAATGAAAGGATTATAAAATGTATGGTTGGTGAATAAACTAGAAATGGGATGGAATTAAATATAAACTGAGTTGGAATCAATTGGATGTGGCTAAAAACTAAAATGGATATTCTATTAAGTGAATATCGTCTAATTGCATAGAATAAATTAGTTGTTCGACTTAAACGGAAGTAAATAAAAATTCTATGAATTGGTAGAAGTAAATAAAATTGATTTTTGGAATCAATTTAAATAAATGTGAGTTGTTTGGGTTAAAAATGAATTGAATGTAAGCAATTGAGTTGCGAACCATTTAAATTGAATGAAGTGTATACTAATTGGTTGCAAACAATTAAAACTAATGTCGGAACCCTATAAGTTGCTTATAAATATTGTTTAACCTGCATTGCTTATAGAAACTTGTATGTTTGCTAGTTAAATATGTTAAATGTTGTTAAATTACATGATTTTGGCACTTACATGTTTAAATTAATTAAGTACAGGTACCGGGAAGCCGTTTGGCTGGATTTTGGACGCGCTAATTGCTAAAATAATAAGCCGCTTGCTTAAAAAGCTAAATAAATGTACGCCTACGCAATAAAAATAGAAAATATGAACTGTTTTTGTTTTTCCGACCGTGTGGGTAGATATATATATATATATATATATTGTCAAATTGCAAAAGCTCATCCGTACAAAGGAGAATATGCCAAAAAAATTTAAAAATTTTGGGAGTTAGAAAAATTTATGGAAAATTTTTGTTAGTGACAAAACGATTTCAAATTGGAAATTGAAATAAATTAGTGGTTGAAACTTGTAATATCCCGGAATTTTGGACAATTTAGATTTAATAATCTGAGTTTAAATTTAAATTGAATTGATAATTTTTGTTGATAAATTTGATTTGATATAATAATCTTCTTTATTTAAACATTTAATTTGTGAATTTATTTTTAATAAACTAATGAATCTATTTTCTATTTAATAATGTATATATATTTATATATATATATATATTTTAAATAGATAAGTTATTAAATTAGTATAGCATAATTTTAATGTTTTGAAATTAGGAATTGTGATTTACTTTTAATTTAAACTTTTCAAAAATATTTAATAAAATACTGTATGGTTTTAAATATATGAGATAAATGTTTTATTGGTTTAAAATTCATTTTAATTCATTTTAATTCAAGTTGACTATTAAAATAAGTTACATAATATTTGTGTTATTCTTTTTAAAATATTGATTGATAATTTTGATTTGTAAATTTAATTTGAAATTTAAAATACAATTAAAAATATGAAACATGTATTCAATAAGTTACAAACTCTTTTATAAATTTATTTTAATTATTTAAAAGTATCCTTTTCAAATGAATTATTTTTATATTGTTTTATTTACTATAACACTTTACTTTATTTTTTTAGAAATTATTTAAATACATAACTATGTATAAGAACTAATTAATTTAGTTTAAACATTCATTAATCTTAATTAAAATAACAAAACATTTACAAATACATGTGTAAACTTATCACCATTTTAAAGTGACAAATGTAATAGCTTGAGACATGTGTCATGTTTCAATTTTTATTTTTCTTTGATTTCTAAATTAAATCAAAATTTTGTTTTAAAACTTGCATTCTTTCTTCCTTGCCTTTTTCTCATTTTCATTTCTTAACTAAAGAAAAATATCCTCATCTGAAAACATTCACTTCAAAACAATCTTCATTTCATAATACAAATGTTCATTTCTTCAAGAAAAATCAGAAATCACTCCTCATACAAAACTGAAACAATTTTCAATCTATAACATGCAAAATCAAATGCATTTCAAATTCCAAACCTATAAACACTTGCATTTCAAACTCCTCAAAATGCAAGTCTGCATCCTCCAAAACTAAATGCCTGCATTTCAATTTTCATCAAGTAAAGCCTACATGTTTTCAAATACAAACCTGCATTTTTGTTCTTCAATCCGTATCATGTCCATCATACAAAAGCCCGCATTCTTCAAATACATTCCCCTCTTCAAACAAAACTCTGGAAAATAAAGCAAGCAAGAAGACTCTGCATTTTTAAATCTGAAGACCTGCAAGCTAAAAACTAAAGCGTTCTAATCTGCATCCAAAATAAAATCTGCATACATTAAACCAAGCATGAAGCCTGCATGTATTCAAAGACAATCTGGGAACAAATGCAAGTTGAAGACATCTACTACATTCAAGTTTAAAGGTTTGCAAAGGATGTTCAAAAAGATTTCAAAAGGGGTTTTCAACATTCAGGACTGTGCTCTGCAATTTTAAAACAGTGAGTAACTTAACTTCTTTCTAAAAATTAAGTATAAAAAAAATGGTTGCTTGATCTGTTCATGGGAATAGGAGTCTTATCTATGTTGTTAAATACATTGCTGAGTAGATCTTTGTGTATGGATGAATGCATGTTTGATTAATCTAAGAACTGACTGTTTACTGTTAAGAAAAGTGATAAAAATCTCTTTCTTTCTTATGATCTGGCTGAGGTTATGGCTTGAAATTGATGAAAATTGTTTATTTTATGATGAAGTAAACTTAAAAATTTATACAACATAAATCAATATTAGTATTTCTTGGAAACATAAATAACAGAGTAAAATTTGTATAAGTGAAAATTTAAGAATTTCAATTCAATACTTCAGGGTTATAAATCAGATCATAAAACAAAATTATGATTTTTGAAAGTAGGATTTTAATTTTTAGTGTTAATTCCAGAATGCAGTTCATATTTTACCGTATTTTGCATTTTGGGTTCAAAGTATTAATTCATGGGTTCGAATGGGTTGTAATTTCTCCTGGAGGTGGAGAGGAGATCATTGAGTATAGGAAAATTCTTAGATTTGGATTGTATTGCATTGTGGTGATGATGTTGTGATTTGTAGTAAAGAACCCTAGTTTTACTAAGTTGGGTAAAGATCGAACTGTCCGGCCATTACAGTTGATCGAGTTCAACTATGCTTTGGACATTGGAAGGTAGTGGGTAGTCGAAGGCTTCGTCGGAGTTTTATGGGTAGCGGTGGCCGGAGGTGCGTGAAGGAGGTGATGACAGGTTGGGATGCTGAGGTGCTGTGTTGTTCCAGGATGGGGTTGAAGCAACTGTAATATCTCGTGTTTGTCTCGGGATAAATGGGGTTGGAACTCGGTGCAAGGAAGTTATATACTCGAAGTTAAAAAGGGGTTGCTCGGGTATTAATTTTTGTTTCAGGTTTTAACAGAAACCTGTACTGTTTTTTTTTTAAAATTTTTATGCAAGGTTTTGAAATGAAAACTTAAAACCTGAACTAAGTATAAAGTCTAACTGAATTTAAATTTGAATTCAATTAGTTTAATTTTAGGTTTGAAATAATTTAAATTTTGAAAATTCTATTTTGTCTTAAGCAAAAGCAGAAACCTGTTTCCAGGTTTTATAAAGTTGAAATAAAAAGTAAATCGCAAAACAAAAATCTGAAATAAAACTTGAACTTGAAATTGAATTTGTAATTCAATTAGTTTAATTTTAAAATCTTGAAATAATTTGAAATGCTTTCAAACTCAAGTTTGGGTTTTAAACAAAATAGAAACTATTTTCTGTTTTTAGATTTAAAAGTAAAGTTTCAAATTGAAGATGGAGTTCAAACTGTAATGTTTTAAACCTGAAACTTAAATTTGAATTCAATAATCTGAGATTTGAAATCATTTTTGAATTCAAATTTAGGATGTTAAACTAAAACAGGAAACTGTTTTCTATTTTTATGATTTAAATTGAAAAGCAAATTAAAAAAAATGCAACTGGAAATTTAAAACAAGTTTAAAAATCTGGGAATAGAATTATGAAGCTCAAGTTTGAATTCAATTTAAATCTGGAATTTAAATTTAGATTTTTAAACTTTTATAGTATAAAGGAACTTTAGGTTTGAATTTAAAACTATAAGTTTTAATGTATGAAATAAAGTTTAAACTAAGTTTAAATTTAGATTTAAAACCTGAGATTTGACTTTAATGTCAGTTTCTAAAATTAAATAAGTTTTTAAATTTAAATTTGTTTTAACTATTTTAGAAAGTTTAAATAATTTGAAATTGAAAATGAAGATAGAGTGTAAGTAAAGTTTTAAATTTTTAAGTTGAATTTGGAATGAAAATTTAAAATGTATTTCAGTTTGAAATATAAAAAGAAATTTTTAAATTTGAATTTTTGTTTGAAACAAGGTGTTTAAATATTTTTTATAAAGAAGAAATGTTTCATAAATTAAGATTAGAACTTAAGAAAATTGGTTTCATTTAAATTATTAAATTAATTTAAATGGAATATTAAAAATTATTAAATTATTAATGTGAATGATTAATTAAGTAATTAATAATTTTTAAGTTAGATAATTTAAGATTTGAGATTAATTAATTAAGGTTAATTAGTCTATAATTAAGAATGTTTAATTAAATTTTAATTTATGATTAAGATTTATTTAATCAAGTGATTAATGATTAATTAATATTTTAATTAACACTTAATTAATTAATAATTACAGTTTAATTAAATTGTAGTTAAATATTAATAAATAGATAATTAATAATGATTAATTTAATTTAATTCTTAATTAAGTAATTAAGAAATGTTAATGAAGGTCATTAACTTAAGATTATTTAACAATTAATTAATGTGATTAATTTTTGATAATTAATTAGATTAATTAATTAATAATAATCAAATTGTTTATGTTTAATTACTTAATGAAAGTAATTAATGAATTAATTACTTGGTGTAATTAATTTGATTTATGTGATTATTTTAGATTAATTAAGTTAAATTAATTTAAACATTTATGGATTGCTTGATAATTACTTTAAGTAATTTATGAATTTATAATTACTTAAGGAAGTAATTAATTAATAATTACAGGATGTAATTAAAGATATTTATTATAGAAGTAATTTGATTTAAATTACTTTAGAATTAATCAAATATTAATTAAGATAATTAATTAAGAGTAATTAATTTATGGGATGAGTAATTAAAGTAGTTAATTACTAGGTGTCATTAATCATGGGTGATTAAATATATATGTGGATTAATTTCAAATTAATTACTTATGTAATTAATTTATATTAGAGATTGATTAAATATAGTTAGAAATCATTAATTAATTAATTAATTAATGATGTAATTTGGAATTGATTAATTAAGGTATAATTAATATTGAATAAGTGATTAATGTAATTTTAATTAATTGATTAATTAAGAAATTACAAGTTAATTATTTGCAAAGGGTTTAATATAATTAACTTGTGTAAGTAATATTAAATGCTAATTACTTATTGTAATTAGAGATGGTTAATCAGTAATGATTAAGTGAAATAAATATTGAGATGATGATTGATAAATTAATTTGTAATCAATTAAAGATTAAGATAAGAAGAATTTTAATGATGAAGTAATTAATTTAATTTATTTTAAATTAATTAGAGTTTATTTAATTAATTTAATTCATTTTAAATTAATTATAAATGGTGGATCATTAGATCATTGCTTATGTTTGATGAATGGTATTGGTTGACTGGTATGGGTTGTAATCTCATTTATGAGATGAGTTATGTATGTGATATGGATGCATTGGTTGCTTTTGGATGATAATATGAATTATCTGATTATGATATGAATTATCTGTCGATGATAATGTTAATTATCTATTGTGTTGAGAATTATCTATTTGTGTATATTTAGATAATGAATTGAATTGTTTTTAAACTTAAAACAACTTGGACCTTAAAAGACACGCTTTGGATTTCGATGAGACCGGGATCGGGTTTCCATATTTGGGATCCGAAAACCACATCGATTCCAATTAAACGTTAGGTCGTTAATCCAAGTGGAGCGAGTAAAGACTCGAGGTGTAAGGGCTATACGTCAGTATAACTCTGTGGGTGATTCCGTAATGAGTTTGACGGGATAGTACTTATGGATTCAAGATGGTGATTTAGAGTGCAAGGGTTATTGTCGTTAACTCTGAGGGTGATTCCAATACGAGTGTAATGAGATAATGCCTTCGGTTTCGTTCGAACCCGGAACGAACTTGTATGGATTGAATGCTTTCAAAACATTGTCAGGTGGACGATGAGCATTCTAAGTGATATGTCCTATAAAGTTAATCGTAGCCTCATGCCTCATCAACCGGGAATGGCTAAAACAGGGGAGGTGCAGCAAAGCTTCGTGGGTAGCCCCCACTTAAGAGCAAGATTTATCCCTGTCCAGAGGTCTCTTTATTTTCGGCTTAGTGGTGCAGTTGCTGATCACAACTGCGGGGTTGTCTTGTTTGGAACTATTCAGTAAGGAACGGGTCCGGCTTTGTGTTGCAGGGGATTGGGAGTAATACTCGGTACGGTGATCTAGGCCACGTACTGTGACGGGCGGTACCCCAGTAGCCCAGCCATTGATGGAATCCAAAATCCAATAAGTGCCAACGGTTTTGATTGTAAACTTATGTAGCTGGAATTTAATAAATGTAACAATTTTGGCATTTCTTATTTACTTGAAAACCCTAGACCCTATTATAATATCATCGGATTTCCTATCAAATGTTTTGGTTAGCGTAAGGTAAAAACTTTTCCATGTTTATGTGTGGGAAGTCTTACGTGATACCCTTTCTTTTCAAAGGTTTTTCAAAGTTAAGCAACTTTAACCTGTTACTCACACCAGACCCATGTCTGACCCGGAGTTATTTCTGTTTTTCTTTAACTCTTGGGTACTTAAATTTTTATGAGTAGTCAAGGGAATTCAGGTTAGGATTCAGGTAGCTTGACGAATTGTGAAGGAGCAAATAGAGCAGGAGGCTTCTACGTATAGTTATATAGTTCCGCTGTGTTGGTATCTCTGTGTGTTTATCTGTTATGTATTGAGTTGTAATAACTAGACAGGTGTTTATAACTGTCTAGTATGTGTTGTATATGTCTGTGTATCTCTGATATTTGATGTATACTATGTAATACTTATGTTATTAATATAATTTATTCGTTCCGCTGTTGAGATTCTTGTGTTGTTTCTTCTTTCTCTTCTTTCTTTTCTCTTTTCTATCCCTTTCTTTCTTAAGGATGATACGACTTTTTGTGGAGAAAAAGTCGGGTCGTCTCAGTTTGGTATCAGAGAATTAGGTTGAGTGAATGCCTAGTCTCTGTAGTGGTGTCTATCTTGAGAGAGTGTATTTGTATTTTTAATATATATATAATTATTTCTACCTATTTGTTGGTTTACCTGTTCGGGTTTTCCAATATAAGTTATAAAGGTAGATGAGGTAGAAGTGTGTGTAACACGACTACCATTGGTTGGTGTTTGATAGATGAGGTTGGAAGTGTATTTGTCGAGACTGTAGACCGAATACCGTCTCGAGTAAGTTTTGCTTGGTGTAAGTACTTCATCGATCTTTGAAGGTTACCTGTAAAGGTTTGGAGTTCATTTTTGAAGTGCCGAACTGAGTTGGATCTGTCATTTGGGCAGAAGCAAGCAAGTGATGATATTTTTATATCTCAGGAAGTTGTAGCTGCGTGATGAGATGCAGTGACTATGGATATTTCCGAAGATGTTTCTTTGGAACAAGAGTAAGAAGTGAGTCTGCTCGGTGATGTGGCTGAGTTTAGCAGAATGTTCTGAGTTGGTAAGGAGTCTTCTGGCTGAGTAGTTTTTCTGAAGTGGAGTTCAGAAGCAACAGAGTGAACTCCTTTCTCTGGTAAGTTGGCTAGGCCAGCAGAAGCTGTTCTATTTGGTTGAGAGAGAGTAGTTTTCTTTGGATTTAGGTTGAGTTGATCGCAAAAGTGACTTGCGATAGTATGTTCTTTTGGATTGTTGGAGATTGTCCGGATTTTCTTCCAGAAATTTAGAGTTTGTCTACATCTGAAGATCGAGTTTTCTTTCCAGAAATGGAACTGGTGGTTCAGTTAGTAGATGGATGGTTCCTTGAGATAGAAGTTGGTGACGTAGCTCAGGTTTCAGAGAAACATTTGAGTTTTCTTTATGGATATGTGGAACCATATTCCCGTGCTGGGATGTCTAGTCTGTGCTTGTGCTCTTCATCAGCATTTTCTTCTGTTTCGGATCAGAGTTGTGCAGCGGAAGCAGTTTGGGGATGTTGTTTTTTTTTCGGATATGAAGAAGTTTGTTCTGTCTTCTGTTGTTGAGAAGCAGGGTGTGTGTTCTTGGTTTTTGAGTGATCTTGAGGAGATCATTGGATTGTTTTGATTCAGTCTGTTTCTAATGGAATCAGCGTAGAGTTAAGCTGATCAGAAAGGATGTTGATAGTCCAGGATCGTCCGAAGAGTTTTTATGGATAAGAGGCGGAGAAACTTGGATTTTGGAATCAGAGATTTGATTTGGGATAAGTTTTCTCTGATCCAAGGAGCTATAAGTTTGGGAAGCTAGCTTCGTAGTGTTTTGGTTTCTTCTGTGTTTTGGTAGGATCGGTGTTTGGTTTTCTAGAGTTGAATTGCCAGTTTGGATAACTGGGATTCAGTATGTTCACGTATCCCTCAGGGAGTACGTGTTTGATATTTCTGGTTGTAGAACCAGTAGTTTAGGTGGTTTGTTGGTTGAGTCAGACTCGTTTGTAGTCTAACATTCTGTATAGAATTGTTGTTAGGAGCTCTATAGCTTAGTAGTATTGATTGATTGGATTTTATGGAGCGAGTATCCCGATATATATATATATATATATATATATATATATATATATATATATATATATATATATATATATATATATATATATATATATATATATATATACCGGGGAAACTCGTGAAAGTTTTATCCAAAATTCTTTGGATAATTTGATTTGTTCTGATTGTGTGAATTGGTTGCTTTGGTTGTTAGCATATGATTAACATATGTTGTTTTAAAATAAAATCTGTTAATAGATTATTAGATTACCTTTGTTTTAAATTTCGGGGACGAAATTTTTTTAAGGGGGGAGGATTGTAATATCCCGGAATTTTGGACAATTTAAATTTAATAATCTGAGTTTAAATTTAAATTGAATTGATAAATTTTGTTGATAAATTTGATTTGATATAACAATCTTCTTTATTTAAACATTTAATTTGTGAATTTATTTTTAATAAACTAATGAATCTATTCTCTATTTAATAATGTGTATATATATTTTAAATAGATAAGTTATTAAATTAGTATAGCATAATTTTAATGTTTTGAAACTAGGAATTGTGATTTATTTTTAATTTAAGCTTTTCAAAAATATTTAATAAAATACTATATGGTTTTAAATATATGAGATAAATGTTTTATTGGTTTAAAATTCATTTTAATTCAAGTTGAATATTAGAATAAGTTACAAAATATTTGTGTTATTCTTTTTAAAATATTGATTGATAATTTTGATTTGTAAATTTAATTTGAAATTTAAAATACAATTAAAAATATGAAACATGTATTCAATAAGTTTCAAACTCTTTTATAAATTTATTTTAATTATTTAGAAGTATCCTTTTCAAATGAATTATTTGTATATTGTTTTATTTATTATAACACTTTGCTTTATTTTTTTTAGAAATTATTTAAATACATAACTTTGTATAAGAGCTAAATAATTTAGTTTAAACATTCATTAATCTTAATTAAAATAACAAAACATTTACAAATACATGTGTAAACTTATCATCATTTTAAAGTGACAAATGTAATAGCTTGAGACATGTGTCTTTTTTCAATTTTTATTTTTCTTTGATTTCTAAATTAAATCAAAATATTGTTTTAAAACTTGCATTCTTTCTTCCTTTCCTTTTTCTCATTTTCATTTCTTAACTAAAGAAAAATATCCTCATCTGAAAACATTCACTTCAAAACAATCTTCATTTCATAATACAAATGTTCATTTCTTCAAGAAAAATCAGAAATCACTCCTCATACAAAACTGAAACCATTTTCAATCTGTAACATGCAAAATCAAATGCATTTCAAATTCCAAACCTGTAAACACTTGCATTTAAAACTCCTCAAAATGCAAGTCTGCATCCTCTAAAACTAAATGCCTGCATTTCAATTTTCATCAAGTAAAGCATGCATGTTTTCAAATACAAACCTGCATTTTTGTTCTTCAATCTATATCCTGTCCATCATACAAAAGCCTACATTCTTCAAATACATTCCGCTCTTCAAACAAAACTCTGGAAAATAAAGCAAGCTAGAAGACTCTGCATTTTTAAATCTGAAGACCTGCAAGCTACAAACTAAAGCATGCATGTAATTTCTAATCTGCATCCAAAATAAAATCTACATACATTAAACCAAGCATGAAGCCTGCATGTATTCAAAGACAATCTGGGAACAAATGCAAGTTGAAGAAATCTACTACATTCAAGTTTAAAGGTTTGCAAAGGATGTTCAAAAAGATTTCAAAAGGGGTTTTCAACATTCAGGACTATGCTCTGCAATTTTAAAACAGTGAGTAACTTAACTTCTGTTTAAAACTTAAGTATAAAAAAAATGGTTGCTTGATCTGTTCATGGGAATAGGAGTCTTATCTATGTTGTTAAATACATTGCTGAGTATATTTTTGTGTATGGATGAATGCATGTTTGATTAATCTAAGAACTGACTGTTTACTGTTAAGCAAGTGATAAAATCTCTTTCTTTCTTATGATCTAGTTGAGGTTATGGCTTGAAATTGAATGAAAATTGTTTATTTTATGATGAAGTAAACTTAAAAATTTATATAAGATAAACCAATATTAGTATTTCCTGGAAACATAAATAACAGAGTAAAATTTGTATAAGTGCAAATTTAAGCATTTCAATTCAATACTTCAAGGTTATAAATCAGATCATAAAACAAAATTATGATTTTTAAAAGTAGGATTTTAATTTTTAGTGTTAATTCCAGAATGCAGATCATATTTTACTGTATTTTGCATTTTGGGTTCTAAGTGTTAATTCATGGGTTTGAATGGGTTGTAATTTCTCCTGGAGGTGGAGAGGAGATCATTGAGTATATGAAAATTCTTAGATTTGGATTGTATTGCATTGTGGTGATGATGTTGTGATTTGTGGTAAAGAATCCTAGTTTTACTGAGTTGGGTAAAGATCGAACTTTCCGGCCATTACAGTTGATCGAGTTCAACTATGCTTTGGACATTGGAAGGTAGGGGGCAGTCGAAAGCTTCGCCGGAGTTTTAGGGGTAGCGGTGGCCGGAGGTGCGTGAAGGAGGTGATGACATGTTGGGATGTTAAGGTGCTGTGTTGTTCCAGGATGGGGTTGACGCAACTGTAGTATCTCGTGTTTGTCTCGGGATAAATGGGGTTGGAACTCGGTGCAAGGAAGTTATTTACTCGAAGTTAAAAAGGGGTTGCTCTGGTATTAATTTTTGTTTCAGGTTTTAACAGAAACCTGTACTGTTTTATTTTTTTTAATTTTTATTCAAGGTTTTGAAATGAAAACTTAAAACCTGAAATAAGTATAAAGTCTAACTGAATTTAAATTTGAATTCAATTAGTTTAATTTTAGGTTTGAAATAATTTAAATTTTGAAAATTCTATTTTGTCTTAAGCAAAAGCAGAAACCTGTTTCCAGGTTTTATAAAGTTGAAATAAAAAGTAAATTGCAAAACAAAAATCTGAAATAAAACTTGAACTTGAAATTGAATTTGTAATTCAATTAGTTTAATTTTTAGATCTTTAAATAATTTGAAATGCTTTCAAACTCAAGTTTGGGTTTTAAACAAAACAGAAACTGTTTTCTGTTTTTTAGATTTAAAAGTAAAGTTTCAAATTGAAGATGGAGTTCAAAATGTAATGTTTTAAACTTGAAACTTAAATTTGAATTCAATAATCTGAGATTTGAAATCATTTTTGAATTCAAATTTAGGATGTTAAACTAAAACAGGAAACTGTTTTCTGTTTTTATGTTTTAAATTGAAAAGCAAATTAAAAAAAAACTGCAACTGGAAATTTAAAACAAGTTTAAAAATCTGGGAATAGAATTATGAAGCTCAAGTTTGAATTTAATTTAAATCTGGAATTTAAATTTAGTTTTTTAAACTTTTATAGTATAAAGGAACTTTGGGTTTGAATTTAAAACTATAAGTTTTAATGTATGAAATAAAGTTTAAACTAAGTTTAAATTTAGTTTTAAAACCTGAGATTTGACTTTAATGTCAGTTTTTAAAATTAAATAAGTTTTTAAATTTAAATTTGTTTTAACTATTTTAGAAAGTTTAAATAATTTGAAATTGAAAATGAAGATAGATTGTAAGTAAAGTTTTAAATTTTTAAGTTGAATCTAGAATGAAAATTTAAATGTATTTCAGTTTGAAATTTCAAAAGAAATTTTTAAATTTGAATTTTTGTTTGAAACAAGGTGTTTAAATATTTTGTATAAAGAAGAAATGTTTCATAAATTAAGATTAGAACTTAAGAAAATTGGTTTCATTTAAATTATTAAATTAATTTAAATGGAATATTAAAAATTATTTTATTGTTAATGTGAATGATTAATTAAGTAATTAATAATTTTTAAGTTAGATAATTTAAGATTTGAGATTAATTAATTAAGGTTAACTAATCTATAATTAAGAAAGTTTAATTAAATTTTAATTTATGATTAAGATTTATTTAATCAAGTGATTAATGATTAATTAAGATTTTAATTAACACTTAATTAATTAATAATTAGAGATTAATTAAATTGTAGTTAAATATTAATAAATAGATAATTAATATTGATTAATTTAAGTTAATTCTCAATTAAGTAATTAAGAAACGTTAATGAAGGTCATTAACTTAAGATTATTTAACAATTAATTAATGTGATTAATTTTTGATAATTAATTAGATTAATTAATTAATAATAATCAAATTATTTATGTTTAATTACTTATTGAAAGTAATTAATGAATTAATTACTTGGTGTAATTAATTTGATTTATGTTATTAGTTTAGATTAATTAAGTTAAATTAATTTAAACATTTATGGATTGTTTGATAATTACTTTAAGTAATTTATGAATTTGTAATTACTTAAGGAAGTAATTAATTAATAATTACAAGATGTAATTAAAGATATTTATTATAGAAGTAATTTGATTTAAATTACTTTAGAATTAATCAAAGATTAATTAAGACAATTATTTAAGAGTAATTAATTTATGGGATGAGTAATTAAAGTAGTTAATTACTGGGTGTTATTAATCATTGGTGATTAATATATATATATGTGGATTAATTTCAAATTAATTACTTATGTAATTAATTTATATTAGAGATTGATTAAATATAGTTAGAAATCATTAATTAATTAATTAATGATGTAATTTGGAATTGATTAATTAAGGTATAATTAATAATGAATAAGTGATTAATGTAATTTTAATTAATTGATTAATTAAGAAATTACAAGTTAATTATTTGCAAAGGGTTTAATATAATTAACTTGTGTAAGTAATATTAAATGCTAATTACTTATTGTAATTAGAGATGGTTAATCAGTAATAATTAAGTGAAATAAATATTGAGATGATGATTGATAAATTGATTTGTAATCAACTAAAGATTAAGATAAGCCGAATTTTAATGATGAAGTAATAAATTTAATTTATTTTAAATTAATTAGAGTTTATATAATTAATTTAATTCATTTTAAATTAATTATAAATGGTGGATCATTAGATCATTGCTTATGTTTGATGAATGGTATTGGTTGACTGGTATGGGTTGTAATCTCATTTATGAGATGAGTTATGTATGTGATATGGATGCATTGGTTGCTTTTGGATGATAATATGAATTATCTGATTATGATATGAATTATCTGTTGATGATAATGTTAATTATCTATTGTGTTGAGAATTATCTATTTGTGTATATTTAGATAATGAATTGAATTGTTTTTAAACTTAAAACAACTTGGACCTTAAAAGACACGCTTTGGATTTCGATGAGACCGGGATCGGGTTTCCATATTTGGGATCCGAAAACCACATTGATTCAAATTAAACTTTAGGTCGTTAATCCAAGTGGAGCGAGTGAAGACTCGAGGTGTAAGGGCTATACGTCAGTATAACTCTGTGGGTGATTCCGTAATGAGTTTGACGGAATAGTACTTATAGATTCGAGATGGTGATTTAGAGTGCAAGGGTTATTGTCGTTAAGTCTGAGGGGGATTCCAATACGAGTGTAACGAGATAATTCCTTCGGTTTCGTTCGAACCCGGAACGAACTTGTATGGATTGAATGCTTTCAGAACATCGTCAGGTGGACGATGAGCATTCTAAGTGATATGTCCTATAAAGGTAATCGTAGCCTCAAGCCTCATCAACCGGGAATGGCTAAAACAGGGGAGGTGCAGCAAAGCTTCGTGGGTAGCCCCCACTTGAGAGCAAGATTTACCCCTGTCTAGAGGTCCCTTTATTTTCGGCTTAGTGGTGCGGTTGTTGATCACAACTACCTGGTTGTCTTGTTTGGAACTATTCAGTAAGGAACGGGTCCGGCTTTGTGTTGCAGGGGATTGGGAGTAATCCTCGGTACGGTGATCTGGGCCACGTACTGTGACAGGGGGTACCCCAGTAGCCCAGCCATTGATGGAATCCAAAATCCAATAAGTGCCAACAGTTTTGATTGTAAACTTATGTAGACGGAATTTAATAAATGTAACAATTTCGGCTATTTCTTATTTACTTGAAAACTCTAGACACTATTATAATATCATCAGATTTCCTATCAAATGTTTTGGTTAGCGTAAGGTAAAAACTTTTCCATGTTTATGTGTGGGAAGTCTTACGTAATACCCTTTCTTTTCAAAGGTTTTTCAAAGTTAAGCAACTTTAACCTGTTACTCACACCAGACCCATGTCTGACCCGGAGTTATTTCTGTTTTTCTTTAACTCTTGGTACTCAAATTTTTATGAGTAGTCAAGGGAATTAAGGTTTGGATTCAGGTAGCTTGACGAATTGTGAAGGAGCAAATGGAGCAGGAGGCTTCTGCGTATAGTTATATAGTTCCGTTGTGTTGGTATCTCAGTGTGTTTATCTGTTATGTATTGAGTTGTAATAACTAGACAGGTGTTTATAACTGTCTAGTATGTGTTGTATATGTCTATGTATCTTTGATATTTGATGTATACTATGTAATACTTCTGTTATTAATATAATTTATTCGTTCCGCTGTTGAGATTCTTGTATTGTTTCTTCTTTCTCTTCTTTCTTTTCTCTTTTCTATCCCCTTCTTTCTTAAGGATGATACGACTTTTTGTGGAGAAAAAGTCGGGTCGTCTCAAAACTAATTTAAAATATTGATATGAATCAGTGATAAATGGAAGGTAAAATTCAATATTCAGAGTTGAAGATAAATGGAATTCATATGAAAATGGGAGAACCAATTTGAATAGAAATAGATATAAACTAAAGTGCTGAAGTGAAAATAAATATAAGAAGCATATAAAATACTTATATTGAACTTAAGAATTGGTGAAATTATTAAGTAATATGGATGTTGGGAAAATATATTGAATAAGCAATTTGAGTGAAGATTTAATAAAAACGATAAGCGCTGATAAGTAAATAGAAATTAAAATGAATGTGAATAGAAAGAAAATTGATATAGTTGATAATGAATTGAGATAAATACGTAGGATATACGTATATTATTTTATTCGCATAATAATTTGATCTAGATTCGAGCACAGAATTTTGAGATAGTTATATCGATCCGAATTAGGATTTTTCGCTCGATTTTCGACAGGGAACCCTGGATATGGATTTTGATTGATTCTGGTAATTCTCTATCATAGTTATGACTATGCAAGGAAAATGACAGTTTCTGATCAAGAAACCAGATCTAAGTCAGCACTAGGAAGTCGAGTGGATGATACTAGTTCGGAAGTGAAATTATGTGATCGAGTAAGCAATCGGATTTGGTATTGCGTAGGTATGAAATAGGTACATCGTACGTGCTTAAATGGAATGAATAATGAAATTTAGTAAAGAAGTCAATAAAATGATTTTAAAATCTATGATGGGATATTATTGCTAAGTAGGATATCCAAGTATTATAAAGGGAAAGAAAAAATGGGTTTTGATTTCAAAATATAAATTTGAATTGCTCGATAAAAAGGTATGTGTTTAAATTTCTGTATGAAATTTGATTGGGTTTTTGATCTAGCCACTTGGCTTTTGTTTTCTTTTGGAATGTGGGAGCCGTAGAGGCATTCTGTAGTTGTACTGGGCTAGCCGCGCAAAAGTGACGCTGGCGAATTTTTTTTCATAAATTTAGGGAGTTAGAAAAAGTTTTGAGAAAATTTTGATAATTAAAAATTTGGATTTTGATTGAAATTTGAATGATTAAGTAAATAGTATTGTTTGGAAACAATGGGAGAGTTTGGGAAGTTAGTAAGAGTGGTAATGTATCTTTAATTAAACGATTGTTTTGGGAAGTGTTTGAAAACTGAATGGTTTTAGGGAAAATAGTTAACGGGTTGTGGACCATTCTTCTTAACTAGTAATTTCGGGGACGAAATTCTTTTAAAGGGGGAGGAATGTGACGACCTAGAATTTTGGACAATTTAAATTGGTATATTTAATTGATTTTAATATTTAAAAGTTAGTTTGTAACTTAAATTTCAAATATCACTGTTATTTAGAAATTTAATTATTGTATTTAATTACTGGAAATTGGGTAAAATGTTGAATATGGAGTATTAAACCTATTAAAAATAATTTAAGGGTTTGTAAAATTTGTACTGATAGTTCTGAATATAGTAAAAGTGTTAAAATTGAATTTGGAAGTGTTTTGTTAAGTTTTGAAAATATATCGTTTAAATTGATATTTAGAAATAGCCTTCCGAGGCATAGTCTCGGATTTCGACGAAATCAGTTCCATTGCGTCCGTAATATTGTATTATTATCGAATTGCAAATTTCGTAGCATTTGGAGTTATCGTTTAGCCGTACGATGAGTAAACGCGCCGAAATTTACATCGAAAATTAAATATAATAACTGGGTTCAAAAAGCTATCTTCTCCATACGATCGAATTAGCACTCGGAACATTTTCCATTGCGTTAGGAATATGGATATAACATTATAAATGTGACGCCCCACCTCTATACCCACGCTAGCCAAGAACACTACGGTGTAGTGCTGTCAACTAGCACGGAGAATAAGGCTGTTGAGGAGCGGCCATCAATAGTTGGCCTTACACTAGTATTGGTTATCTCGATGGGAGTGATATGTAAATATATATATTCTTTCATTTTTCATCTCTGATTTATTTTCTCCCATCGACATACCCCAATTCCAGTATAAAACGAACTACGATGGTTCGTAATAGTTTAGAACAGTAAATATAAAATAACAACACAGATAATATAAATGCGGAACACAGATGAAACAGAAAGTCTCATATATATATAATAACTGATGTCAGTTACGATACATTTGACACGGTACATATGATACAACTACAACAGTCGACTAAGGAAATTACATATACAAGTACATTAACGTATATAATATACATGAATACATATTTTCCTATACAATTTTACAGACTACTACAAATGACGACGACTACTCCAAAAGATATGAAAGAACTTCATAGCTCTAGCAGCAACCCAAAGCAGAATATCTACAACCTGAAATACTCGGTCAGACCCGAGTATTAAATTCAAAAGAAAGTAATACTCGGGTCAGTCTAATTCAAACTCAGTTATTAGTGCACAGAAGCAATAATAATTAAATAATGAATAGACGACAGTAATTAAACCAAATCAGAATGCAGTTCAGAATATTGAATTGAAATAAACAAAACAGTTCAAAACATTTAAATATCAATTAAAATATTAAATCGAGTAGGGCTGCAGTACACGCACGCGTGCACTGCCTCGCCACTACAGCATAAGGAATATGCAAAAGATCAATTAATCAAAACAAGATAGATATCATACACGCCATACCGTGTGGCTGCAGTTCACGATTGCGTGCACTGCCTTGCCACTATAGTGATGTCGTACCCAAAAACTCAATACCGTGTGGCTGCAGTGCACGCACGCATACACTGCCTCGCCACAACGGCATATACCGAAATAGCAACAAAGCACAAAGGCCAATGCATAAGAATTCACAGTCCAAACAAATGCCATAAGTAAGTGACAGTAGTGAAAAGGCTCCAACATAGTGAATATGCAGTATGTACACAAGAGAATGTACATAACAATCTGCACATGAACAAAATGAACCAGAGGTGTATGAGTCAATGCAATGCTACAGATTGTAAAGTGGCCAAGTATCTGCATATTCAATACACAATACAAAAGTGGCAGTGAAACAATAAAATATGCTCAAGTGTCTGCATATATATATGAAGTAACCAAAGTGGCAGTGAACAACAAAGAAATGCTCAAAATGGTCCCAGACTAAAGCAAATATACTGCAATAATATGGTTGCAGTGAATCAGGCAGCTCGACCAAACCCAACAATTATATGAATGCATGCATAAGTAACTGTACAACAACAAGTTCAGACCAACAAGCAATGCAAGTGTGGTAATGGGTACAAATGTGCAACACAGTGAAGGTGACAGATACAACATAAACATCTAGATCAAATGCACAATACCAAAGACACAAAGGCAACTGACCCATTGCCAGAGCTCAGTGATACTCAAGCACCAAATCAAACTGAAATAGCAATATGGAGGGGATGTTTTGTTTGAACTGTTTGGTTTTTAAAGTTGATGAGGCAGCAAGACTGTGTCAGTGATGCAGATAGGCAAATGATACCAAATAAAACCAGACTACAAAAGCCAATGCCGAAGTCATTCCAGCAAGATGACAATGAATCAAGTGACTTGATGAAGAGATATCAACAAGCACATAAATGAAACAAGTGATTATGCACCACTGACCATGAATGCAGAAGGAGTCAATTTGAATGCAAGTATTTCAAAAATGTACAAATGGTCAGTGTATCTGTATATTAATTATGCAAACACAGGTTGCAATGAGGACTACACAATACTCAAAGATAAGGCAAGGCAGCAGCGACACAGAGGTGGCAGCATGGTGCTACAGGCCCAAAAAAAACACCAAAAACAAATGTACACAAAATGCATATATGTACTACTCGAATAAACAATTTAGAAGAGCATAGACGAGTGACAATGAACAAGTAAGAGTCAAAGCACTAATGCATATTGACTCGCAGACCAATTGAGGAATCAACTATAAATGGTACTGCCTCACAATTAAAAAGAACAACATCGTGGCCACCGTGAACAAAGTCAAGGCAGCAAGTTTTAATCATAACCAAGTGTATCTCCCAAAATACAACATATATACAACTGTAACTGGACAGGGCTAACATCACGATAAAGAACAAGGCACAGTGCTGAAGAAAAGGCAAAGGCCAGCAATTAACAGAATTACGAGGCGGTGTCAACATAAAAAAATGAGGACCAGGCAGTAGGCGTAAATGCAACAAAGTGTCAACTGACTCGAGTAACTCAAGTCAGAAATCAAGTTTACAATTCAAGAGAGATACTCAAAATTTCATGACCGCAGACAATTGGAGCCGTAGTGGCCTCGAAAACCAAGCAGTGCCGAAACACCCAAACAAAAAGTAAACAAAAAGAACGAATTGAATCACTGAAATCATAAATCATCGCAACCAGAAATCAAATCCATCAAGTGCTTAAACTCGAGTGAATTAAAACCATTTAAATCATCGGCATTCCAACAAAAAGGAAACGGTCGAAGCAAGAGTTGAATTAGATGTGAGTAAACTCACCTTGTCGACGAATTTAGGAGAAGCCGAGCACGAGATCATCGATCGACGCAGCCACGAGCAAGATTTCCACTCGATCGACCAATTAAAGCCAGCGCTTCCCAAGCCCTAGCTTCGAAAAGAACGATAGGAATGGCCGCCATTGTTTTCGTTTATTCGCGTTTGTTTTAGGGCTAGTGAATGGGGAAGAATGAAAATAAAAAGGGGGAAACGGGTTACTTTATTAAATTTTTTTCACGGCCCAAATAAGTAAATAAAAATAAAAAAAATAAAAAGAAAACTTTTATTTAAAGTCCTAAATTTCTTTTATCAATTTATAAATCAATTTTAATTCAAAATTTAAAAACTTCAAATAGAAGTTTGTGTCAATATTAATCGTTTAAATTGTTGATTATAATTGATGCAAAATACCGGGTTGTTACAGACTCCCCTCCTTAAAGAAATTGCGTCCACGCAATCCTAAGGAATAAATGGACAAAAGGTAACAACCATAAGAGCATGAGAAGGTAAGCTTTTAATTTCATAAGAGAAATTCTCAAATTCTCAATAAAGTTTGATCATCAAATAGATAATCAGAATAAAGAAATCTTAAAACAGAAAAATCAGCAAATCTAATTATCAACAAAGATAATTAGAAAACACAAATATCTAACTATCAAAAACGATAATCAGGAATTACCTCAACGGTAATCAAATTCCAAATCAGCAAATATTCAATCATCAAAACGATAATCAAATCTTGAATCACAAATATTTAATTATCACAAACGATAATTAAATCTCAAATATCTAATTATCACAAGCGATAATCAGGAATAATAAATATCTGATTATCAAAAACGATAAATCAGAAATCACAAACATCCGATTATCAAAACGATAATCAGAAATCACCACAACGGTAATCAAATTTCAAATCATAAATATTTAATTATCACAATTGATAATTAAATCTCAAATTGCAAATGTTTAATTATCACAAACGATAATTAAACCACAAATATCTAATTATCACAAACGATAATTAGAATCAATAAATATCTGATTATCAAAAACGATAAATCAGAAATCACAAACATCCGATTATCAAAATGATAATCAGAAATTACCACAACGGTAATCAAATTTCAAATCATAAGTATTTAATTATCACAATTGATAATTAAATCTCAAATTGCAAATGTTTAGTTATCACAAACGATAATTAAACCACAAATATCTAATTATCACAAACGATAATTAAATCTCAAATATCTGATTATCACAAGCGATAATCAGAAAACACAAATTTTCAATTAACTAGTCCGAAATTAACCGAAATAGCAAACGCACATGACCCATAACCACGAGTTTTACTAAATCGTTTAATTCACTTCATCGTTTCCTTGAAAGTGCAAAATTGTGTATTTTAAATAAATAACATTTTACATTCTCATACGGACAAGTCCGGAATTAAGCGAATCAGTAAAAGAAAGGGGTCATAGTCCTCGATTTTTCTGAAACGTTTAATTCGCTTCCTCATTCTTTTGAAAGCGCAAATCGTAAAAATTTTGAAAACAATTTTGATTTATATTTTGAAATATTTTGAAGAATAACAGATTTCTAAAACACGTGATTAAAATAGCAATGTCAGTAGCAACTTCGACATACGTCAAAATTTCATCGAAATAATTGGCATCAAAATATAATACCAATGAATTTTCGTTCATCAAAAATGTCACAAGAATCTTCTCAAAGATAGAAAGGGATATCATACCCTAAACTTGTATTCATAACAAGTCAATAACACACGAATTCACCAATGCACTAGAATTGATAAAACTTATCAATAGAAATCACGAAAATTGGTGAAGTACAAATTCTAGAAATCATCACAAGAAATCCAGAAATCACAAGATGAAAGTATGAAAACTCAAACGGAGTATGAAAACTCGAACAGAGTATGAAAACTCAAACGGAGTATGACATAGAATAAAAGATATGGCATAACATAAAATATCCATAATGACATACTACTATAAGTATGTAAATAATGATCAACAGGAGATCAACCGATAAGAGGTATGGCATAAATATGAAATACCCATACTGACATACAACTATAAGTATGCAAATAATGATCAACAGGAGATCAACCGATAAGAGATAATCAATATCACAAGAATCTTCTCAAAGATCCAAAGAGGTAGCATACCCCAAATTTGTACTCATGACAAATCAATAACATATGAATTCACCAATGCACAAAAATAGGTGAAGCATAAAATTTCCAGAAATCAACATAAGGAATCTAGAAATCACAGAAAAAGGGAAAGAGGCCTATCACATGACGGTCCGAAGACCATGGGGAGCTACCCCACATGTGTGAATGGAATCACACAGATTGAGGTCAAGACTAACCAAAAAGCAGAAAGGTATGTGTGAATGGAACCACACAAGTGGTGTCTAGTCTGACCATCAGAACGATCATCATGATCAACGAGGGGTGTCAATTACACTAAGCAAGTGTGAATGGAATCACACAGATTGAGGTCAAGACTAACCAAAAAGTAGAAAGGTATGTGTGAATGGAATCACACAAGTGGTGTCTAGTCTAACCTCGCAATGAAAGAGACATCGCGCAATTGCTAGTCTAATTCATAAAGCGATCATCAAGATCAACGAGAAGTGTCAATTACACTAAGCTAGTAAATATAAAAGTTTAGCTTCATGTCCCATAACCACTAGCTTAACTTAAATATTTACGAACAAACTGTAGATCTTCACTAGAAAAATGTCACAAGTGGTTCAATCGAACAAGTCCAAAAATTAACCGACGAAGTAAACGCAAGCGTTTCATACCACTTGTTTTGCTAAGCCGTTTAATTAGATTTCTCATACGAGTGAAATAAAGGTTTGTATATACTAATAGATTGGAAAAACGGTTTAGGAAGAGATTTTGATATTGAAAATAGAGTTGAAAACATTTTGATAAAAGAGTTTTGATATTTACTACTAGTATTGAAACATTTATATTTTTAAAGTGACAAATCACAAAAATGATTGCAGAAACAATCAATCACAAGAATTCACATACGAAGACGTGAATAGAATCCAAAGAAATCGATACCGAATTCATCGAAGGGTATGTTCACAAAAATTCCGAAGAAATGGTCATCAAAGTTGCTAATAAATGATAGCAACAAATCGAGAAATAATCAAAAATCGATTAAATTTGGAAACCAAATCAATTCACTAAGATTCACATTCGAAGACATGAATAAATTACAAAGAATTTCGATTCCAAATCCATCAAAGTAGGAATACCCAAAATTCCTGAAATAGAAGTTATCAAAGTCAACAAAGGTGATAACAACTAACCGGAAAAGAAGAACCGATCAACAATTGGAAAAACAAAGCAGAACGAGCATAAATGCTTGAATGACTTTAGCAAAAGTAAAAGTCAAGTCAACGTCGATATCGACAAGGCAAAGTCCAAGACAATTTCTTTTATACCAAAGAAATTTTAAAACTATCAGAGAGAGGCACATGAAAACCAACAAACCATGGATAAACAGACAGAGTCGACAATTGGAATGCAATTTGTCTCAAAGATTGATACCCAAAACCCAATTGTATGGAAACTGCATTAAGTACACGAATCAAAGATAAGAATGCCTATAGATAGCAGTTCGAATAAACAATGCGAGTTCAAATCGAAGTGGGTACTAGTTGCAGCAATATGCAACTTGATAGAGCATATATACTCTGATACTTAGAAGTGTAAACTCAAGTGAGAAAGTGCGACAGAGAATAGCAGCAATACTCACGAATAAGAGTTAGGAATTCATACCTAACAATTCAAAGACAATCATATGCAAATATGAGAGATAAAACGTCGACAAATAGTTGTAACACATGTACTATCTAAGTTATGTTTTATATTTGTTCTAAACCCCAGGCTTTGATACCAAGCTGTGACGCCCCACCTCTATACCCACGCTAGCCAAGAACACTACGGTGTAGTGCTGTCAACTAGCACGGAGAATAAGGCTGTTGAGGAGCGGCCATCAATAGTTGGCCTTACACTAGTATTGGTTATCTCGATGGGAGTGATATGTAAATATATATATTCTTTCATTTTTCATCTCTGATTTATTTTCTCCCATCGACATACCCCAATTCCAGTATAAAACGAACTACGATGGTTCGTAATAGTTTAGAACAGTAAATATAAAATAACAACACAGATAATATAAATGCGGAACACAGATGAAACAGAAAGTCTCATATATATATAATAACTGATGTCAGTTACGATACATTTGACACGGTACATATGATACAACTACAACAGTCGACTAAGGAAATTACATATACAAGTACATTAACGTATATAATATACATGAATACATATTTTCCTATACAATTTTACAGACTACTACAAATGACGACGACTACTCCAAAAGATATGAAAGAACTTCATAGCTCTAGCAGCAACCCAAAGCAGAATATCTACAACCTGAAATACTCGGTCTGACCCGAGTATTAAATTCAAAAGAAAATAATACTCGGGTCAGTCTAATTCAAACTCAGTTATTAGTGCACAGAAGCAATAATAATTAAATAATGAATAGACGACAGTAATTAAACCAAATCAGAATGCAGTTCAGAATATTGAATTGAAATAAACAAAACAGTTCAAAACATTTAAATATCAATTAAAATATTAAATCGAGTAGGGCTGCAGTACACGCACGCGTGCACTGCCTCGCCACTACAGCATAAGGAATATGCAAAAGATCAATTAATCAAAACAAGATAGATATCATACACGCCATACCGTGTGGCTGCAGTTCACGATTGCGTGCACTGCCTTGCCACTATAGTGATGTCGTACCCAAAAACTCAATACCGTGTGGCTGCAGTGCACGCACGCATACACTGCCTCGCCACAACGGCATATACCGAAATAGCAACAAAGCACAAAGGCCAATGCATAAGAATTCACAGTCCAAACAAATGCCATAAGTAAGTGACAGTAGTGAAAAGGCTCCAACATAGTGAATATGCAGTATGTACACAAGAGAATGTACATAACAATCTGCACATGAACAAAATGAACCAGAGGTGTATGAGTCAATGCAATGCTACAGATTGTAAAGTGGCCAAGTATCTGCATATTCAATACACAATACAAAAGTGGCAGTGAAACAATAAAATATGCTCAAGTGTCTGCATATATATATGAAGTAACCAAAGTGGCAGTGAACAACAAAGAAATGCTCAAAATGGTCCCAGACTAAAGCAAATATACTGCAATAATATGGTTGCAGTGAATCAGGCAGCTCGACCAAACCCAACAATTATATGAATGCATGCATAAGTAACTGTACAACAACAAGTTCAGACCAACAAGCAATGCAAGTGTGGTAATGGGTACAAATGTGCAACACAGTGAAGGTGACAGATACAACATAAACATCCAGATCAAATGCACAATACCAAAGACACAAAGGCAACTGACCCATTGCCAGAGCTCAGTGATACTCAAGCACCAAATCAAACTGAAATAGCAATATGGAGGGGATGTTTTGTTTGAACTGTTTGGTTTTTAAAGTTGATGAGGCAGCAAGACTGTGTCAGTGATGCAGATAGGCAAATGATACCAAATAAAACCAGACTACAAAAGCCAATGCCGAAGTCATTCCAGCAAGATGACAATGAATCAAGTGACTTGATGAAGAGATATCAACAAGCACATAAATGAAACAAGTGATTATGCACCACTGACCATGAATGCAGAAGGAGTCAATTTGAATGCAAGTATTTCAAAAATGTACAAATGGTCAGTGTATCTGTATATTAATTATGCAAACACAGGTTGCAATGAGGACTACACAATACTCAAAGATAAGGCAAGGCAGCAGCGACACAGAGGTGGCAGCATGGTGCTACAGGCCCAAAAAAAACACCAAAAACAAATGTACACAAAATGCATATATGTACTACTCGAATAAACAATTTAGAAGAGCATAGACGAGTGACAATGAACAAGTAAGAGTCAAAGCACTAATGCATATTGACTCGCAGACCAATTGAGGAATCAACTATAAATGGTACTGCCTCACAATTAAAAAGAACAACATCGTGGCCACCGTGAACAAAGTCAAGGCAGCAAGTTTTAATCATAACCAAGTGTATCTCCCAAAATACAACATATATACAACTGTAACTGGACAGGGCTAACATCACGATAAAGAACAAGGCACAGTGCCGAAGAAAAGGTAAAGGCCAGCAATTAACAGAATTACGAGGCGGTGTCAACATAAAAAAATGAGGACCAGGCAGTAGGCGTAAATGCAACAAAGTGTCAACTGACTCGAGTAACTCAAGTCAGAAATCAAGTTTACAATTCAAGAGAGATACTCAAAATTTCATGACCGCAGACAATTGGAGCCGTAGTGGCCTCGAAAACCAAGCAGTGCCGAAACACCCAAACAAAAAGTAAACAAAAAGAACGAATTGAATCACTGAAATCATAAATCATCGCAACCAGAAATCAAATCCATCAAGTGCTTAAACTCGAGTGAATTAAAACCATTTAAATCATCGGCATTCCAACAAAAAGGAAACGGTCGAAGCAAGAGTTGAATTAGATGTGAGTAAACTCACCTTGTCGACGAATTTAGGAGAAGCCGAGCACGAGATCATCGATCGACGCAGCCACGAGAAAGATTTCCACTCGATCGACCAATTAAAGCCAGCGCTTCCCAAGCCCTAGCTTCGAAAAGAACGATAGGAATGGCCGCCATTGTTTTCGTTTATTCGCGTTTGTTTTAGGGCTAGTGAATGGGGAAGAATGAAAATAAAAAGGGGGAAACGGGTTACTTTATTAAAAAATTTTCACGACCCAAATAAGTAAATAAAAATAAAAAAAATAAAAAGAAAACTTTTATTTAAAGTCCTAAATTTCTTTTATCAATTTATAAATCAATTTTAATTCAAAATTTAAAAACTTCAAATAGAAGTTTGTGTCAATATTAATCGTTTAAATTGTTGATTATAATTGATGCAAAATACCGGGTTGTTACAATAAACGCCTGGAGGCATACCTCAATAGGTATTTGGGATTTTATGTTGCTTTGTACGAGATATTTTTAATATTATAATATATATTCAAAGTCAAACATCATTATCTCCTAGTCAGCCTATCTTCCTCTCGAAGACTCAACTCTTCAATTTTTTTATATAGCAAGGGCTTATCTTCTTTCAGATAACTGAAAGTGAAAAAAAGGGGGTTCTCGAAATCGAAAAATCAAACAGTGAAAAAAACCCTCTCGTTCGAAACTCAAGAATGGTGACTGAGCGTAATCGAATCGCTCGATTTGAGATCAAACCCTATATTTTGCAAGGGATGTTCGTCGTCGAGCACAGATGAAGCTATGTCGATCGTGTTAAGGGCCGCGATAGCAGGGATCGGCACCGTCGCATGTTAACGGAGGTGCGGCAGGCAAGTCAATGGGGGAATTGCGGCAGGGCGACTTGAGGTTTAGGGGGGAGGGTCGTTGGCCTTCGCGTGCGCATAGGCAAGGTGAAGGAGACTGCACATGGGTTCGATATGACTTCTTCCTTCTTTTCGATTTTGGTTGTTCTTAAAAAATTTAAAAATTACAGTAAGAATTGATAGAAAGAAATCCGTTTTGAATCTATATATGTATATTAGGAAATGATTTTACAGTAAGTATATATTTTTATTTCTTTTAAAATTTATTTTTCAATTTAAATTTAATAACATATATAAATTACAGGGAAAGGAAATTATTATTTTTAATTTAATAACAAATATATATACTGAAGGAGAAAGTTTTACAGTAAAACGGATTATTGTTTTGTTAATTACAGAAAAGGAAAAATATATAAATGTTTTAGAGTAAGCTTTATAAAACAATCCTGTTTCTAAATTAATATATAAACTTGAAAGGAGTTTTATTTTATTAGAAAATAGTGTATTGAGGAGATTATGTAGTGTAATTAACTTATATTAATTATTTTAGTTCCTAAAGGATTTTTATAGGAAATATTATTCGTTAAAATTGAATTTTTGGTCAATTAAAAATATGGTAAAAAACAAAATTTGTTCAACAAACTTTCTTAATTTATTTTAGTTACAAAATGTTTTTAAAAGCGAAATTATTAGTTTAAATAAAATAATTAGTTAATTAAAATTTATTAGATGGTAATTGATCATTCGATTAGTTCAAGTATTAATAAATCATAAAACGTTTATACAAGGTTTAAATCATGAAGAATTGTAAAGAAACAAGCTAGTTTGGAAATGGGTTGCAAAACAAAATCAAAGGTGAGTTAATCTCACTCCTCCGGTTGCTATTTAAATTTAAATGGTTAAATTTAAATAATTGATTGAATGATTGAATTGATTTGATGTTCTATATTCTATATAGTAGTATATAGTATATATAGGAGTGATTGATTCCCCGCATTATATAGCGGATGAGACCCTATGCGCCGCATAATAGCGGAGTATATTATATAAATCCAATATACGGCGATATTCCACCTCGAAGTGGAATTGGTATTTTATATTGTGCTAACATCTGTGGATGCAGGGAAACAGGTTGGAGGGATCCAACTGGATTCCTCAAAATTTTATAGATTGTTCTAATAATTATGTATCATGATTATTTGATATTCTGTGGTGAATTTCATTGATAATTGGAATATTGGATGCTAGGGTTGAAATTAATATATATCGGTATACTGAGTTATCAAAATCTATAGAATTGGATTTTTGGAAGGAGAAAAATAAAAGAGAAAATCTTTAAGTAAAATAATTATAGAAGTTAGAATAAATTGAAGGATAAATTGGAAAGAATAAAAGTGATTTTTTTTAAATAAACTTCCGAATATGGGAAAGGGGATTTTGAATAAACAGAGGAGTAGTAAATTTAAAACTTAAGTGAGATTATCTATAGGAATAAGGAATTTATTTTAAAATCCAAGATTTAATTTTTTTAAAAGAATAAAGAAGGAATTTGGAAAAAGGGTATGAAATTGGTATTTACAGTTAAAAGATTTTAAATCATAATGAAGAAATAAAATCTGTAGTTAATAGATTTCGAAATAAATGGAGTAAGTAAAGAAATTTATTTCAAATGGAGTTAATTGGGAATCAATTTGGAAATTGAACTAAATGTTTGGAATCGAAATTTTAAAGGGAATTGAGACTATGAAATTTATAAACTGGGTTTATAAAAGTGAAGTAATATATATCAGTGGATATTTGGAAGAATAAATTCACGATGGGAATTTATTAAAGGAATGGGAAAATTTATTTAAAAATAAATAGTGATTTATTTTTAAAGATAGAAAGAGAAGAGTATTTCCCTGGATAGCCAATTACGTTTTTAACGTAAAATTTTAAACATAAGTTATGTTTTTTTTAAAAAGCATGTTTTAGAAAATTTATTATTTTAAATGTTTAAATTACAAAGTAAATATTTTTCAGATCTATCATCGAAATAATTATTTAATGGTGACTTCATATTTTGTTTTTAAAAGAGAAAATCTAGTTTTATATTTTATAAAGTATTCTTATTTTCAAATATTCTTATAGTATATATTTTTAATAAACTATTAAAGTAGTTTTCAAATAAAATGTTAAAGTATATTTTTATACTAAAGTGTTTTTAAATTATTTTAAAAATCCAAAGTTTTTGTGCTTGGTGTTTCGGTGGAAATAAATATTTGGGGATTTATTCCACAAGAAGAGTGTGGTTTGAAAACTGTTTTCAAAAGGGTTGAAAATGGAAATATATCTTACGAAGATATTTTGAGGTTAGTAAATAATTTGGTGAAATTATTTATGGTTGATGATTGTTTGTGAATGTTAATTGATAGTTACATAACTGACTATTAATATTGGACAATGCCCTGATCGTTTCGAAGAGACCGAGATCGGGATTAATTTCTCGTAAACCCCTTTGATCCGGGTTGAACATTTTCGTGAGGAAGACGAGTTTGGAGTCGAAGATGGAGCAGCGAAGTGCAAGGGCTAGTCGCTATTAATCCTGAGTTGATTCCAAAATGGATGTAGTAGGAGTAGTGCCTTCGGTTCCGTTCGAACCTGGGATGGACTTGTATGGATGAATGCTTTCAGAACAATGTCAGGTGGGTGATGAGCATTCTAAGGGATATGTTCTAAAAAGGTAACGCATAGCCTCGAGCCTCATCAACCGAGAATGACTAAAAATCAGGGGTTATGCAGTAAGGCTAGGTGGGTATCGCCCATTAGGGTAAGGTCATCCCGGTCTAGATGTCCCTTTCTATTCGGCTTAGTCGTGCGGTTGCTGATCCCTACCATGGGGTGATCTTACTCGAGATTATCCTGTAAGGGGTAGTCCCGGTCTTGTGTTGCAGGAGGTCGGGAGTGATCCTCGGTATGCTGATCTAGACCAGATACCATGACAGGTGGTACCCCAGTGCCTAGTCATTAGTTGGAAATCCATTGTCCCTACGCGCCTGTACGGTTTTGATTGTGCCCAACTATTGCTGAAACGTGAGATGTAAGCATTTCAGCTAGATTCTATTTTACTTTCTATAGACACTATTATAATATCAAAGAATTTTGCTAAAAAGTGTTTGGCTATCGTAAGTTAAAAATCCGACATGTTTATTTGTGGTGTGGTCTTACGAGATGCTTTTGTTTTCAAAATATTTTGAAACTTTAATAATCAAATTGAGTATGGTTTTCCCACGCTGGTATTCCAGACTGACTCGGGTGTTATTTAACTATAATGCTCAGGTCAGACCGAGTATTATAGGATATAGGATATGATGCTGTGGAGCTCAGGAGATGAGCTGGATGGCGATACGTAATTACGTACTTGATTATTATTCCGCTGTGTATTCGGTTTTGAGGACAGGTTTATATGACTGTCCAGTTGCATGGTATTGATGTTGTTGAACTCTGATGGTGTATTCTGATGATGTGTGCATATATATATATATATATATATATATATATATATATATATATAAGATATAGTCTTCTTTTGTGTAAAGGTCTGTTATTATCTATTATATTTTATTCCGCTGCAATGGTAAGATTCTGATGTTGTTTTCTATTTTCTTCTTCTACCTCTTCTTTTTTAACCCAAATGGTTCGTATTTCCGTTCATCTTGAGTTGATTGGTGGAGAATAGTGTCGACTCAAGGGGTATGGATTTGCGGGTTGTTACAGTTTCTTTCATTGACTAAAATTTTACATGTTCCTTGCATTGATTAAAAACTTTACATGTTCTTTCATTAATTAGGAATTTACATGTTTCTTGCATTAATTAAAAACTTATACGTTTCTTCCATTAATAAAAACTTTACATGTTTCTTGCATTAATTAAAACTGTATTTCATTTTCTCAATTCAAAATACATCATTTATTATACAAGCATACTCATTTTAAAACTAAAGATTGATTGCAATTATCAGGTTAGATTTTAAAATTCCATATTAATCAACTTTAATTATTGAATTATTTGTCAAGAATAAAAATCATTAAATTGCTATTTAAAACCAAAAAAGATTTTTAAATTACACTTTAAACCAATTATCAGCTTATAACATTTTAACTTATAAAAACCGATATCTCTTTAGATTTCAAATCTTTAAATCAAATTTCAAAATACCTAATAAATTTTTAGGAAAATTATTACTTTAAAAATATTAACCATGGGCTTGTATAATGTTTTCTAACCTAGGTCAAGTGATACGGATATGTATCATTTCAATCCGTAATTTAAAAGAAAAATCAGGGTTTATCATTTCAAACCCGTAATCTAAAGAAAAATAAATACAAAAAAAATCAATAAAAATCACTCGAGCCTATCATTTCAGCCCATAGTGATTTTACTTATCCTAAAATCCATTCGGGTATGTATCATTTCAGTCCATAGTAATAGGAAACTTGCAGTGTGATAAACAGGAAATAAATATAGCAATATAGCATATAATATCATAACAGATGATGTAACAAATATATAAACAGCATTTAACATCATATAATCAATCATAGGCATGTATGAACATAGCATAATAATTTCTACAATTCACTTGTCATTATTTCTCAATTATAAAAGTACATTGTCTATAGTGAAAAATCTCACCTTTTAAAAGCTAGAATTGACAAATTCAGAATAAAAATCCAAACTCCACAAAGCATGAAAAAGCATGACAAAGCACAAAACAAACTTGAGTGGACGAAGAGTCAGATCAAAATCTTGTATGCAAACAAATATTACATACATAAGAATATGATTCAACACAAAAGAATAGAGGTTAAAACAATGGAAAAATAAACGAATCAAAGTGGCATAACTTGCCTTAATCAATCAATGGCTTGGCTACATCACATATAGATTCAACCATCATCTTGTGTTGCTTGGTCATGATGGTTAGAGGTGTTCTAGAAGAAGATGGAGGCCGAGCCTAGCTTGAAGGAAGACAAATAAAAACAAAATGATAAAAGAGGAGGAAGATGAAGGAAGCCGTGACTTTAGATCCTGTATTTTTTTTCTCCACGCAAACGAAATAAGATGAGGAGATGAGAAACTTTGTACGCGAAATAAAAAGAGAGAGTGGCGGCTAGGTTAAAGGAATGAACATCTAAGGTAAGAAATAAAGAGGGTAGGTTATAAAAGGCAAGAGTTTGCATAGTTTGGAAAATAAAAAGGCAAAACTATATTTTATTCTTAAATGCAAATGAAATGAGGATATTGAGAAACAATTTTGTATGTATTTGTAAAAGGAAATGCATGGCTATAGAAGAATAAAAGAAATAGCTAAGGAGTTATGAATGCTAGGGAAACGGAAAGGCATAAGTTAAGGAGAAAGGAACGTATATATTTATTCTTAATTGCAAATGAAAATGAGGAGTTTGAAATGAGAAATAATTCTTCTTGTACGTGATTTGTGGAATGATTTCTCACTGCTAGAAAAGAAATATACACGGCTATGGTAGGTAATTAAATAGATATGTAAATAAAAGGCAAGAAATAAAGCAAATGTAACCTATGCCTAATTAAACAAAGTAACGCATGTCTAATTAATTTGTTTCCAAGCCATTAAATAAAAGAATATACACAAATAAAATCCAATAAATACAATAAAACTAGACAAATAAAAATAGAAAGATAAAATAGAGATGGATATAGGAAAAAATATAAAATATGTATATAATAAAAGTACAGAAATTTATTGCGTGTAAAACACTGTTTTTTATCCAGTTTAAAAGTTATAAGTTTTAAATTCCCAATAAATCCATATTCTTAACTCCATCTAGTTATTCAATCCATTTCATTATACGATATAACTATCATGGTTTATACCATAGTGCATTGATATTCCTATTTTATCTTAATTTCAAATAATGTAATATTTAATTCCATTTACTACAATAGATCTAATTATTAGAGATTGAATTTCAATACATAAATTTGATTCAATTCCAAATCTCTTTATTAAGACCATTACTACTCTACAAACCTAGTTAACCATTCATTCCTTAATATACTCCAATTTAACAACTTCTAAACACTGTATCACGTTTCACATTAATGTAACTTTTGTTTATATTTATCAAAAATTAACTTCTTATTTCAATTTAAGACTAAATAAACATGTAACACATAATAATTGTCACAGTTTACTTTTAACTACATTTACAAGTTTATTGTCTGCAGACCAAAGTTACAATTACTTACATGACCATGGTCTTACTCAATTTCCATTCATTATATTATACCTCATTCATAAATTCAACATTTACAGTATTTCAATTTATTGTAATCTCCTTCAATCTCTCAATAATTTAGCTTAAACTACATACTTTACCATTCAAATTAGTTATTACATCCACATTAAATAACCAATTTTTATTTCTTTTAATATTTTAATACAAAAATCTAATTAAATCAACTATTTTTAATTACCAAAATTTACGGATTGTTACGTATTCAGGTTTGGAAAACATTTTATTATCATCAAATATTAACTAATTTGAATTTAAATAAAATTACACAGAAAATAAACTTCCATATTTTTAGATGAAAAATTACCATTTACTATGTTTAGATAGACATATTCCAAATATCAAATTTTAAATTTCAAACTAAATTTTTTAAAGTTTCATAAAAACAGCTAATTATGTAAATAAAATTATTAAAATTTAGGGTCGTTACTGTGGTGGAGATTCTACAAATAAAGTAGGATGGTTTGGCGAAAGATTATGTATGATATATTTACTTGACCCTGACTCCTATGAGTCAGATTGATTTGGCTAAAACAGGAGCCATACCGGGCCAATTAAGGTCATTCCTCCGGTCGGACACATTTCTTCGATACTATTTCCTGACTTTGTGATTGATTTGGTGGCTATCCTTGATTTTGATTTGGAAGTGTGTTTCGAGGTGGGCGGTAGTAGCTGCTAAGCGTTACCACCAGTCTGGGAGTGCAATTGGTATATCTACCCTGGCATTGCCTCGAGTGCCTTGTTGCATGCCTTATCGTGCCTTCTACGAGTTTGTTTTGTACCATACCTATGGAGTGCCATCTGGGTAACACCTTAAAGCTATTTTAATACTTTAGTCTATAGACATATTATAAAAGCGTATTGACATAGTAGATAGCTTAACGAATCCTTAGGAGATGTAAATCTCGAGCATCTCTTAAGTTATTGCACTTACGTTAGACACTGGATATGAGATGTCAAATCCCGCAAACATCTCTGACGCCGTCACACTCATATTTACCATTGATTTAACTTACATAAGAATTTTTAGTTCTGACTCGAGTGTTTTATCTTTTTAATTCATTGGGTCAGCCTGAGCATTTCAGGGTTGAAGACTTTATTTTTGGAGGAAGAAGACGAAGATTGTTTACTATTATTATTTATTATATGTATTCCACTGCATCATGTTGTTCCGTTGCATTTATTTATTTATTCCTATTTTCTGTAACTATGATTTTGTGTTGTAAAGGAATAATCAAATGTATTTATAAAACAGCTTCATTAACTGTTTATTTGATTATTATATTCCGTCATTCTCCTGCTAGATTCTGTATCTTTTTTCTTTCTTTCTCTATTTATTTTATTTACCCCATAATAATATGCTCTATTAAATAGTTTGAGTCTGATATTTGTGTCTTCTTATGCACTTGGCACGTTACAGTTGGTGTCAAAGCCAAGTTTTGCGATAACCTAAGCTTTGTGGGGTCTGACCCATATAATTTAGGGTAGTAATACCCTAGAATGAGTCACTGAGTGTGTGTCTATATATATGAGAGAGCATATTTGTTAGTATTATAAAAGGTTTTGTAATGTGTTAGTTTGCTCTGTTTTGTATTTTTAAATCATGGTAGGTGCATAGGACGCTATGACATCGATAGCGATTTCTAAACACTTAATAGGGCAGACCGACACAATATTTGTTTTGAAATATAGGTAAATGAAATAGTATTGCATATCATATATTTTGTAAATAAAATAATAAATTTTATAAATGATACAGTTGGTTATTATATAATTGTTTGTTGGGTAGTGAATTTTTATAAATAGTTATGGAAAAATAAGATTTAAAAATAAAATGGATATAAATTGGAAAATTTGATTACTTAATTTCGGGGATTTTGAAAAAAAAATTCGAATTTTTTTGGAATATAATATTAATATTATTTGGAAGTATTTTATGATATAAATATTTCAATGTGATTTGGAAGAAATATTTTAAATGAAATTTGGAAGGAAATAAGTTCTGTACTCCCCTCTTTATCGCTGGAAAATAATTTCGATGATGAGTGCATGCATCATCGAAGTTCATTTTCGAGTTTCAAAGTGGGAAGACCATTGTAGTAGTTTACTACACATTTTTTTTGATGCATAAATCTTAATTTCAAATTCCAAATATGATTTGAAATGTATAAAGTATACGATTATATATATATATGTATATATATATATATATATTAAAATAATTGAAAAGGAACCCGATTGTTTAGTTCTTGTTTGCACAAAAAATGGGCAAACACCTCCAAGTCGTATGATTTAGTCGATTTTATATTGTTCTTAGTGACTTGGGTGATTCATGCAAATATATAAAAAGCAGGGATTAAACTGTAAAAGACACACAGATTTATAGTGGTTCGACCATAATGTGCCTACGTCCACTTTTATATGTTATTCTCCTTTATTGCTCATATTACAAGCACAAAGCTTTGATTACAAGTATATAAAAGTTTTTTGAAAGTTCTATCCGTGCTTGAGCTCTCAAACTTGTTTGCCATTGTTGTACCCCTTCCCCTCTATTTATAGAGTGACGCTGGGGGCAGGGGTCTTGGATGTATATAGCTGCTGGTGGGCCTGGGCTGAAGTGATCTGGCCTGGCAACGTTGGCTCGGTAGTAGATGGTTGGACTAGCGTTTTGGTCCGGTGGTAGAGGAGATGGGATTGGTTCGGTGTGGTTGATTCGGTGGAGGCTGGTCCGGTGAAGCCTTTGATCGGTGGAGGTTGATTCGGTGGAGGCTGGTCCGGTGAGGCCTCGGATCGGTGGGGGTTGATTCGGTAGAGAGGGGTGAGTGTGAGTTTGTTTCGGTAGCAGTGGAAGTAAGTTGGTTTGGTAGTGGAGGGTGGAGTGTGTTCTGATTCGGTAGGTTGGTTTGTTCGGTGGGACTTGGTCCGGTAAAGGGTGGGAACGCACCCAACATTTGCCCTAAAAGTGGGGCATATGTCAGCATATGTCGCGCTATATTCTAGCTTGGGAAATTCTTATTCGGTCTCGAGCGCCGAACCAGTTGGTCCGGTCCCTTCTATTTGCCCATAAGTATGGGCATTAAGCTTTCGTTATTCCCTACCAAGTGAGATAGCCGAACCAGATTTTCCTGCCGAATCAATCATATTGCCGAATCAACTTGACTACCGAATAAGGTGATTGCCGAATGACTTTCATGTTTCGAACTACCAAATGAATTTGTGGAGTATAAGTGCCGAATGATTTCTTAACCCTGAACCTCCGAATGAACTTTTTATATTGGAAATGCCGATTGAGATCGGGAGTTTGAATGCCGAATGGACCTTATGCCTTTTATGTTTTAACTTATAAATGAAATTCTAGACTTCATGCACTTGCTTGTTTACTTCCCTCATTCTAACGATGTTCTTTTTTGTGTTTGCAGATAAATGTCTCATAAAGTGGAAACCAGATCAGATAAGAAGAAATCCAAGGACAGAGAAGAGTCCTCGACAGTGCCCCCAGCTCAGTCACGACCGGAACGTCATGGACCCACCCCGAGATCACTAGTAGATTGGTACGGCCCTCATGAGCTTCTGATCCCGCCACCCTAGCTCCCTTAAAGAGGAACAGCTCGATGTTATATCTCGTTCTTTCGGGATTGACAGAGCACACATGGTGCTGCCAGGGAATGGAGTTACGCCGTATGACCCTCCTGAAGGATATTTTGCTTATAGCAGGTACCATTTTATGTGTGGGGCCATTCCCCCGATCAATGCTTGGATAGTCAGCTTCATCACCTGTTTGAAGGTGGCCCCATTCTAGCTTCAGCCCAACTCTAATACTATCTTGGTGAGTCTATTCACCATTTTCCAGAGAAAATACGGGCATCCCCCTTCCAACCGGGAGGTCCGGTATTTTTACAACTTGAGAGGCTATAAGAAGTGGTCTCCATACATCAGCTTGGAATCGGCCGTGTCCTTCAAGCCGGTCCTGGACTTATATTCGAAGTTTAGCATGTTCAAGAAAGAATGGTTTTTCGTCAAGGATGACTCTGTTTCTATCCGTCGCTTCACCTCCGGTTGTAAGTTGAAGCTTATTTATAATTTTCTTTCTGACTGCAATGCTTCTTCTTATGTATTTTTATTTCTTACTAGCGACAGGTGGCTTTGCGGTCGTGGAGAACGATCGCCTGGTTCAGATGGCTGCGGAGATAGAAGCCATTTCGGGAAGGGAGAGGTCAGCGTCTTACCTGATCAGGAATGCTACTCTTCTGCGGCACAACTTGATTCTACCACGTTAGTCTGTGGTCAAGCAGAGAGACATAGCTGAGGAGAGGGATGCCAAAGCTAAAGGAGGGGCCACGACAAAGAGCAGCAAGAGGAAACCCTTCTCGATACCTCCAATCGCCGGGGGGAAGAAGCTCAAGAAATCCGATGGACCTCCCCTAGCACATGTCCAGATGTTCCGGAGGAGGAAAATGTGGAGGAGGAAAGAGGCGAGGAGGAGAGAGGAGGTGATGAAGAAGGTGATGGTGATGATGGTGGCGAAGGACGGAGCGTTGATGGCGCCGGGGCTTTGTCCTCTGGGCAAGCAGGGTAGATCCAAGAGTGGACAGATGATGCTTTACGCCAGGCTTTTGAGGGGTTGGAGGAAGGATCGGCCTTGGTGGAGAAGCCAAAGAAAACTGATAAGGCCGGGACTGGTGCCGATTCATCTTCCAAGAGCATTTCAGCTATGGCAACTCCGACGATTCAAGGTGAATTTTTGACACCTCTTTACTCTTTTTAACTTCACATGTTTCTTGGATTATAGTCCCATGCATGCTTGTAACACTTGGTTTTTATTCCAGGAACGGGTAAGGTGGCCAAGACATCAGACATTCGGCACCGTCTCGAACAATTCAAACTCCTCAAAGCTTCCGCCATACCAAAGCCTCCGACCAACCGTTCCGGGGACGTAGTCGGCTACCGTCCTCTTCTCGGAGTTATTGAAGAGGAATTCAAAAGAAAAAGAGGAGTCGCTCCTTATTCGAACCTTCACCCGGTCCTCAGCCCCTAACCCAGCCTCTTCATGATATCACGGAGGAGGATACTGAGTTCAAACCCTCTCCGCATCCGTCTGAAAATCCTACCGTTACTCAGATTGATCGTCCCAGCTTGGCTCGTAATCCATTTGCGGGTCATCCAGATCTGGATTCGGGTTCTCATGATATTTCCTTTGACGAGGTTACTGGTGAGCATCTTCTCCCTCGCAATCCTATGGTAAGTGTGCTTGATGAGGCCAAGTCCCTAGACCTTGATTTGCTTACTACTTGATTGTAACTATGGGGGATGAGGCTAAGGAAAACATCGACCGGGTTGCTGAGGAGACCAGGAAGTTGATGGGGCATCATGCCCGACTGGTCAAGGCCGGGGAGGAAATTGGGAATGCTAACATAAGATTGCGGTTAGTGGTTTCCAACCAGGCCAAGCAACTCGCCGATCAGGCCATCCAGATCTCTCAGCACGAGGCTGCCTTAAGACGACTAAAGAAAACCATGGAAGAGGTTAGCAGAGCCGAGCTATGGAAAATGGAGGCCACCTGCAAGGAACGGATCGATATGGCTATTGCAACAGTGGATGAGGTTCGGAAGGCGGATCTCGAGCGGGTAGAGGAGTTATCTGGGAAGCTTGAAGCCGCAGAGCTTGCTCAAGCCAAGCTGAAGGAGGAGATGGAGGCGATGAGGAAATCCCTTCAGGCTGACCGCTCGCGATACCGATCGGAGAGGGATGCTGCCGCTGCAAAGCTGTTGGCTTCTGAGGTCCGAATGAGGGAGTTTGAGGAGAACGAGGGGATGATGAATGAGATGCTCCAGGACATGTATTTCCATACTTGGAAGTAGGACAACTTATCATGGATGGATGATTATCCCCGGATCATGGCCAGGATTTATCTCCGGGCTCTGGAGGAGGCCAAGGCTGATGCGGATAAGGAGGGTGGTGTGGCCTTCAGGATGGATGTAGTCACGACCCAGTTTACCGAGGAGGAGAAAGTGGCGGTGAAGGAGGGTATGCGGCTACTCGCCGTTGAGGAGGTAGGTGTGCAATTGGAGGATGGCGATCAAGGAACAGATGCTGGTAAGTCTTCCCTTTTAGTCTTCTCATAACTTGGTTACCTATTGCTTATTCAATGGATTCTTTCCTGAATTGTACAGGCGGGACCTCTGGAGCACCAACTACCTCTGGCCAGCATGCTGAGAGCTCCGACCCTGCGGCTAAGTAGATCTTGGAAGGCCGGTAAGATAGAGGCGAAGCCCCGATGCAGCCGACTCATTGGCTTGATCTAGACATTTTTTGGTTTACTTGACATTGTTGTCTGTGTTAGTCTTAAAACATTAGTGTAATTTTCAGGCTGTAATTATGTATTGAACAACTTGATTTTTGGCATGTAACTTTTAACTTAGACTGATTCTGCTACATTTGAATGCTTTTGTTATTTTGATGTGTTGCATAAGAAATATAGCTGTGCATGTGCTAGTGATTCAATTGTGTTTGATGTCAAGTTCTTGCTTAAAATATAATTTCATGTCTCGCAATGTTAATGTGATGCGTGAATAAATTATAGCTACGTGTTTATATACAAGAGAAGGAAGTATGCCCTTCATGTTTTAGTTGTAGACGGTAGCTTTGAATGCCTTGTGTAGTTGAATATGGAATGAAGCTGAGTGACCTGCCATCCAGCTGTGAGTTCTTATTCCCATTAGTGAGTGTCTCCTATTTTGTGTCCTATACTTTAGTGATCGTTATAGAGGATAGGAGGAAAGTTTCTATAAATAAAATGGAAATATAAGAAATAGTAAAACTTCCAATCACGGAAGGCCTTCGACGCGCTTAAGTTCGTGGCAAACGGGCTTTGTAGTCACTTTCCCTAGCTGTGGGTCTTGGAGACATTTGTCACCCATCTTACGCCTCTGCGGGGAGTTTTCTTTTTTACCACAGCCGTACTTAAGACACATCGGAGCCGAGATCGCGCACGGTAACTACCCGGGCCATTATGGCCCGTAATCGTGGGTATTATTCGATTTGCCGTGGCCGGCTAGCACGGGTGCCAATCGTCAACTGTGAACTACCCCTGGCTGGCCACACCTTATGTTGGGGCTTATAATCGGTTGACGGTTGCCGGCGAGCCGAACGCCGTAATGAGCTGCCTAGGCTATGGTTGGCCTTCTCGACGGCTTATAATCGGCTCATTATAGTTGGCTTTAAGGGCTGTCGCGAGCAATGAGTTAACCCGCAGCAGAGGGATGCTGGAGCAAAAGTGTCTCATTGGCGAGGGCATAGATTCGTATAACACCCGTTTGGTTTTGCCCAGGTGAAGTTGTGCTGTGATGCCCTGAATGGAGATGCCGTCTACACAGGATTTTGTTCAACAGAAAAGGATAAAGCTCAGCAAGTAGCCAAGATATAAAGGAACAATTTAAAAAAGAGACAAGTTTTTAAAGTGGTTCGGCACGAAAATGCCTACATCCACTAATTCTCTTTGTTTATTCACTTTATATGAGCAGTACAAGTTAAGAAAAGTATCGACGAAGGTGTTGGATATTCCATGCCCTCTGGAACACCTCTCTGTCCACTGTTGACAAAATATAAGCTCCGTTGTGGAGATCTTTATGGATTACATATGTTCCGTCCCAGATTGGATCTAGCGCTCCGGGGCGCGGGAAGATTCACTTGAGGACAAGATCTCCTTCTTGTAAGCTGCGATGCTTGACTTTGGAGTTGTATTGTGCTTCCACTTTTTGCTTGTGAGCTGCCACTTTGAGTGCTGCACCATTTCTTCTTTCTTCGATTAGATCCAAAGACATGTGGAGGAGTTCTTTGTTCTCTTCTGGGTTGTAGTGGATCCTACGGTGGGATGGCATTACAGTTTCGACTAGGAGCATGACCTCCGATCCGTATGCCAAAGAGAAAGGAGTATGCCCTGTTGATGTTCTGAAAGACGTGCGGTAGGCCCAAATTGCCGTAGGAAGTTCGTCCACCCAAGCGCCTTTTGACTTTTCAAGCTTCTTCTTGATTAGAGTTTTAATAATTTTGTTGACAGCTTCGACTTGTCCATTTGCTTGGGGATAAGCCACAGATGAGAAGCTTTTGTGAATTCTGTGCTCTTGGCACTAGTTGGCGAACTCCTCGCTGTCAAACTGAAGTCCATTGTCCGATATGATTTTGAGTGGAACCCCGTACCTGCATAGAACATTTTTGATCAAGAAGTTAATAAATTTTGCCGAAGATATTTTATTTAGAGGTTCCGCTTCCACCCATTTGGTGAAATAGTCGACTGCCACTATAGCATATTTGGCTCCGCCTCGGCCCATCGGCAGTTCGCCAATCAAGTCAATTCCCCATGCTGCAAAGGGCCAAGGACTGGTCATTTGAGTAATCTCATTTGTTGGTAGTCGAGGAATCTTAGCAAATTTCTAACATCTGTCACATCTTTTGACGAAGTCTAAGGCGTCTTTGTTTAAAGTGGGCCAGCAATATCCATATCGGAGTGTCTTCTTTGCCAGAGTCTGCCCACCAGTGTGATCTCCGCAGCTCCCTTGATGGATGTTGGATAAGATTTTCTTGGCTTCCCTTCCAGCAACACACCTTAATAAGGGGTTAGAGAAGCTGCGTCGATAGAGGATGCCTTCCTGTATTATGTAGCGGGAAGCTCTCCTCAAGATTTTCCTGACTTCGTTACGCTCGTTGGGTAGTGTGCCATCTTGTAAGTATTTCCGGATAGGTGTCATCCAAGTTTCTTTTTCGATTGCAGCTATCAGATCCTCTTGTTTGAAACTTTAGGCTAGTTGTTTTGAGATGGCTACTGTTCCGGGAATGGTGTTGTTCTTCATGCTATCTTGCTTTGCTAGCTCGTTGGCCTCTCGGTTCTCCTCTCGAGGAATGTGTTTGATTAAATAGTGGTCCAACTGATCGAGTAGCAGCTTGGTTTTCTTTAGATATGTTGTGAGTTGTTCTCCTCGAATCTGAAACTCTCCTAGTACTTGGTTTACGATAAGTTGAGAATCACTATGAAGACATAAAGAACTGACTCCAATTTCTAAGGCAAATCCTAATCCTGCTATTACTGCTTCATATTCTGCATCGTTGTTGGTGGCAGCGAATTCCAACCTTAGGGCATAGTGCAGCTTCCTTCCCCTGGGGGTGATTATCACAATACCTTCCCCCGAGCCTTGTTCGTTTGATGCTCCATCTACAAAGAGATTCCACTTGATATCTTCTGCTATTTCAGATTGCTCCTTACCTTCGTTGGTGGTGAATTCGGCAATGAAATCGACCATGGCTTGTCCCTTGATGGAAGTACGAGGATGGTAGGTAATATCATATTGACTCAGTTCAATGCACCATTTAAGTTGTCACCCAGAAGCGTCGGGGCGATGGAGTACCTGCCTTAGCGGTAGATCGGTTAAAACTCTGATGGAATGAGATTGGAAATAGTGTCGCAGTTTCCGTGACGTGATTAGCAAACAATATGCTAGCTTCTGAAGTTTAGGGTATCTGGCTTCTGCCTCCGTAAATCTCTTGCTTACAAAGTATACGGGCCGCTGCGCGCGGTTGTCTTCTCTCACCAAAGCGGCGCTTAGAACATTGGACGATACAGCAAGGTATAGGTATAGTTCTTCGCCTGCATTTGGTGTTGAGAGTACTGGTGGTCTCTGGAGGTGTTCGATTAGGTTAAGGAAGGCTGTTGAGCATTCGTCAGTCCATTCGAACTTTCCTTTGTCTTTCTTTAGGGCTTCGAAGAAAGGGATGCATTTGTCGGTTGCTTTAGAGATGAATCTGCTTAGGGCGGCCACCTTCCCATTTAGGCTTTGCATCTCTCTTCGAGTGTGTGGTATCTTGATATCTTGCAAAGCGCGAAATTGTTCGGGGTTTGCTTCAATCCCCCTGGCATGGACGATGAATCCCAAGAACTTTTCCGACGATACTCCAAAGGAGCACTTTAGAGGATTCAGCTTCATTCCATATTGGCGAAGTACTTGAAACATCTCGTCCAGGTGGCTTACATGATCGTTGGCTTTCCTCGATTTTGCCAGCATGTCATCCACATAAACTTCCATAGTTCGTCCTATTAGTTCCGCAAACATCTTGTTGACGAGGCGTTGATAAGTAGCTTCGGCGTTTTTAAGTCCAAAAGGCATTACTCTGTAGCAGTACAATCCCCGGTCAGTGATGAAACTAGTGTGGTCTTGATCGGGGGCGTGCATAGGAATCTGGTTATATTCTGAGTATGCGTCCATAAAAGATAAGAGTTCGTGCCCGGCTGTGCTGTCCACGAGTTGATCGATTCAGGGGAGTGGGAAGCAATCCTTCGGGCAAGAGTCATTTAAGTTGGAGAAGTCAATGCATGTTCGCCACTTCCCATTAACCTTCTTTTCTAGTACCGGGTTGGCGATCCATTCTGGGTAGATGGCTTCTCGTATGAAGTTATTGGCAAGTAGGTTCTTTACTTCTTCCTCGAGGGTTGCTGATCGTTCTGCCCCTATACTTCTCTTTTTCTGATTTACTGGAACCTTGGTGGGATCGATGTTCAGTACGTGGCATGCTAGGTTTGGGGAGATTCCAGTCATGTCAGCGTGCGTCCATGCAAATACATCCAAGTTGTGGCGAAGAAAATCGACGAGTTGATCCTTCAACTCTTCTCTTAACCGAGACCCAATTCTCAGCAGTCTACTTGGGTCGCGTTTGTCTACAGATAGAAATTCCATAGCCTCTGCAGGCTCGACGGTGGCCTCCTCCTCTTTGTCCCTGGGGTCTAATTCATTGAAACGATCACTGGTATATCGAAGAGGAGGGGCTTTCTTTAGTTGCTATGCTTCCAAGTTTTTCTTGCAGAGAGTAGTGTCTGCATCCTTCCCTTTATCCTTCATGCGGTTATTGCGAAGTTCAGTTACATAGCAATCTCGAGCGGCATCTTGATTTCCTTCTACTTCCCCTATCCCATTATCTGTTGGAAATTTCATCTTCAGGCACCAAGGGGCCAGGACAATCTGGAAGTCAGACAAGGCTGGTCTTCCTAAAAAGACGTTGTAGGCCGAGTGGTTATCTATTAGCACAAATGTTTGTTTCCGCACAACAGAGCGGGGATGACTTTCTATTTCAACAAAGAGGTCCAATTGCCAGAGGGGCATCTTCGCATCTCCAGTGAAACCGTGTAGTGGTTTGTTGCAGGGAGACACATCCTTCATAGACAGTTTCATTTTGTCGAAAGCATGCTTGAATAGAATGTTTACGGAGCTTCCAGTATCTACCATAATTCGAAAAATTTCGGCTGGGCCGAACCAGGGAGAGATAACCATAGGATCCATGTGAGGGTACTGCCTTCCTTCTAGGTCTCGCCTACTGAATGTGATGTCATTATACTCTTTCCGCTTCGGACGGCGTTCTTCCATGACGGAATTGATGCAGTCTTCATTGTTTCTAAGTGACTTTCCATATCTTTCCATTTCTGCCCAGTTTCTGTCGGCGATGTGTGGTCCTCCCGATATTGTATGGACCACTATCTTCTCTTGACTGGAACCGCTAGTGTTGTGATTTCTCCCGCCCGTCTCTGGGTGGAGTTGCCCTGGGTTCTCCTTGGCAGGAGCTGGAGTCCTGTCCTGACCCTTTACATAGTGTTCCAATCTCTTCCTTCTGATGTGTTCTTCAATCAGGTCCCGGAGATGACGACATTCATTGGTATCATGCCCATGGGATTCGTGGAAACGGCAGAACTTTTTAGACTTGATTGCGTGATCTGATTCCTTCTTGTCCGGGGGGCGTTTGTATTTAAGCTCATCTTGGGTGGCCAGGAAGATGTTTTCGACTGTTTCACTCAAAGGAGTGTAAGCATCAAATCTTGGTCCTGGCCGATATAGGCGTTTTTCTCCCTTCCTGCCCCCAGCATTGTCTCGAGAGTCATTTCTTCCGACGTCCTTTGCTGCAGTGGGTGCGTTGCCATGAGCGGCCTTGGCTTGTTGCCCTGTCTGCCTTTCGGTGGCAACGTCTTCAAGTCTCATATACTTTCCGGCTTCATGGAAGAAATCGGGTAAGATAGCTGGTTTTTCTTTCGTTAATCTTCTAGCAAACTTGGTATCCGGATGTACGCCACTACAAAGAGCCACTAGGATAAGTTTCTCATCGGCATCTTGGACTGCGGCCGCTGCGGCGTTGAATCGGGTTAGATAGGGAATAAGCGTCCTTGGGTTGTTCCACATGAATGCGGAGCTGGCTGATGAACTTTTCTTTCAACATTTCCCATGAGCTGATGGATCCTTGGGGTAGATGGCTGACCCAGGAGGTAGCTAGATCTGCCAAGAATAGTGGGAAGCATTTACACAACACTCCCTCTGTTGCTCCGCTCATGAGCATATGTTGTGAGTATCTCTGCAAGTGTACAACGGGGTCAGAGGTTCCCTTGTAAGGTTCCATTGTTGGCATTTTCCATTCCCAGGGGGTGATGGCAGTTTCAATATTGCGGGTGAAGGGGCTGGTTACCCTAGCGCCTATCCCCCGATTCCTTTGGTCCCGTTGGACGCGCTTTCTGAACAATCGCGCCATCCTTTCATCAGAACTTAGAGCGGATAGAAATGAGTTTGGTTCTTCTCTGCGGGATTGATTCCGTCCAGATGACCTGTAGGGATGGTATCGTCTATTACTCCTAACATTTTCCGATGGCTGTCTTCGGTCTTCTGGGAGCATGCTAGGGTCAGCTATAGTTGGCCCTTGCCTTGATCTTCCCCTGCTGGGTTCTGTTCTGAGCACTTCCTCGGGTCTAACTTCGGGCTGGACTCTAGTTCGGCCCCGTTCATTGGTGTTTCCATGCCTAGGTAGCATGACCGGCTCAACCACCGTCGACCCTCTTCTGGTACCTCCCCCATTGGGTTTGGTTCCAAGTGTTTCCTCGGGTCGGAGTTCGGGCTGAGTTCGGGCTCGGCTCCCATCATTGTTGTTTCTGTTGTTAGCCTCTTCGAAGAAGAAAGATCTTTGTTGCCTCCCAGATCCTCCAGACTGGGACTCACCCCATGATTCGGTGTCGCGGTTGGATTCTTCGGCATCCCTTAAGCGTGACATGAGTTGGTCCACCAAGGCTTCTTGTTGTGATGCGAAGCGGTTAGTTACTTCAGCCACAACCCTGTCCAGATCTGCCCTAGTAATTGGTTGTTCCATAGCAGGGGCTGTCGGATTTGCCTGGTTTCCATTTGCTGTTGGAACATGACGATTCTCTTGATCTTTGATCACTGGATCTGGGATACTGCTAGTTGCTATGTTCTCTCCTTTGCTAGCATCCTTCCTCTGCCTAGGAGGCATGTTTTCCAAGCAATGAGCGATGCTGTTGGGAAGAAGGTTGAGTGGGAGAAGCTGAAGCTTCTAGCTCGATTTCTCAGTGAAAGCACCAAAAATGTTTGCACAAAAAAGGGCAAACACCTCCAAGTCGTATGACTTAGTCGATTTTATATTGTTCTTAGTGATTTGGGTGATTCATGCAAATATATAAAAAGCAGGGATTAAACTGTACAAGACACACAGATTTATAGTGGTTCGGCCAGAATGTGCCTACGTCCACTTTTATATGCTATTCTCCTTTACTGCTCAGGTTACAAGTACAAAGCTTTGATTACAAGTATATAAAAGTTGTTTGAAAGTTCTATCCGTGCTTGATCTCTCAAACTTGTCTGCCATTGTTGTACCCCTGCCCCTCTATTTATAAAGTGAGGCTGGGGGCAGGGGTCTTGGATGTACATAGCTGCTGGTGGGCCTGGGCTGAAGTGATCTGGCCTGGCAACGTTGGCTCGGTAGTAGATGGTTGGACTAGCGTTTTGGTCCGGTGGTAGAGGAGATGGGATTGGTTCGGTGTGGTTGATTTGGTGGAGGCTGGTCCGGTGAAGCCTTTGATCGGAGGAGGTTGATTCGGTGGAGGCTGGTCCGGTGAGGCTTCGGATCGGTGGGGGTTGATTCGGTAGAGAGGGGTGAGTGTGAGTTTGGTTCGGTAGCACTGGAAGTGAGTTGGTTCGGTAGTGGAGGGTGGAGTGTGTTCTGATTCGGTAGGTTGGTTGGTTCGGTGGGACTTGGTCCGGTGAAGGGTGGGAACGCACCCAACAGTTCTTAAGTTTCTGTAAATTTGAAATTAAAATTAATGTAATGAACGGAATCTTAACTGTATTAATAATTGAAAACTCCTAAAATGAAAATAATAAATTTTATGTTAAAATGATTAATGAAAGAGGTAAGAAACTGAAATTTTGGAAACTGTAAATAAAAGGAAAATGAAAATAAGAAATGATAACTATTGAATATTTTTGTAAACTAAATAAATAAGAGAAACTTGGGTAATATTCAATTTTCATTCTTAAAAACATATATATAACTTACCAAATATTAAAAAGTTGAAATGTTAAATAAGAATATGTAATAGAATATTTTATAGGTAAAACTTGGAAAAATGAAGTGTTCAATGGACTTACTTTTTTTATAAAAATTCTAATGTTATAAATTGTTATAAACTGAAGTTAATAGTTTGAAATGCTACTAATTGAATGAAATAAATGTGAAAGATGTAAGAAAAATGATTATAAACTTAAGTTGACATTTTTAAGCTATTTAAAAATAGATTGAATAGTAAAAGGTGAACACTGTAAGTAAATAATTATAAACTTGAATTAATATTGCAACCATTTATATTTAAAATGAGTACTATATATAAATTGAATGATTATAACTTCAAAAACATTGAAATAATTTAGAAATGGATTTAGTATTCAATAATACTATATATGGAATAATGAAAGTGAAAAAGAAATAATCTATAAATGGTGAATTGAATTGTAAAGAAACTTACCTAATGATGCATAATCCAATAATGGAAACAAAAATAATTCATTTAAGAAAATCAATGTGAAGTAATAATATGAAAGAAAATGACATTGTATGAATAAAGGCAAAATGAACTTTTGTAAGTAATAACGAATGTAAATTAATGAAAGCAAACATTATATGAATGAGAAAAGAGAAGTTATCATGTGGAAAAAAGGGAAATTGAACTAAATAGTAAATGCGAGGTAAACTGAAATAATATGTATACAATACTTCAATAATGAATTCATTTATGATCCAAATAATTGAAATGGATATAACTTATGTAAGTAGAGAATGTAGATTAATAAAATAAGACTTACATGAATAATGGAAATAAATTTTTTGTTAGTAACGAACGTGAATTGAATATAACCATTATATAAAAAAAATGAACAATCAATGATGTGAAAAGATAAATAGAGTAAACTTAAAAATGTATTGGATTATTTGTTTGTATTGGCATTTGGATTGGTTAGAAAGGGATACTTCTACTTGCATAAAGATGTATAAATAATCTATAAGTTTTCTACGACTGTTGAGTATATAGTTTACTTCATAGTTTATTTATCATTTTATATGATTAGAAGTCCTGAACCCAAACAAACCCTTTGTTTTGATGGCTATGGATGGAGAGTAGATTGCTTTGATTTGCATGTCATGACTATATGGTTTTGTTGCTTGCGACTATTGTATGTTTGTTGATTTGGTTGTGACTAATAGAAATAACACAAATATTCTCTTTTATATAGTTATTAATTTCTCTAGATTATATAAGTGAAACACTGGTTATGGAAGCAACTGCTACTGCTTTTGGTTTCATAAATTAAGCGTTGTATGACCGACAAATAGGTACGCTTTCGGATTATGGTTTTCAAGCGACATTATATTGTTTTCCCATGGTTTGGGATATTTTATTTTGAAAAATATGATGTATATTTTTATTATTGATATTATTATTTCTCCCAGATCTCTCCGTACAAAGGAGACTCTGCCAAAATTTTCCATGAATTTTAGCCTTAGAAAATTTTGTGAAATGCTTTCCAAACTTTTGATAAGTAGAATATAAAGGATTTAATTGTTAAAAATTGATATATTTTATTTAAATTATTTAATTATGTAAATAAATAGTTTATAAATTTAATATTTTGAATAAGATATATTGATTACTTAATTCCTTCTTTTCCATCCTTTTTCTTTTCGAGGACAAAAAGTTTTGAGTGGGGTAGAGTGTAACGACCTGTAATTTTGCGATAATTAATATTAGTTAATTTAATAGGGTTTTGTAATTTAATGTGGGAAGAAATAAAAAAATTGATTCAATAGTAAGAATATAATTGGAATGAAATGTAATAGTATTATTTAAAGATAATTAATACCTGCTTTAAATGTAATTCCAATTAATTAAAAGGATTAAAAGAGTTATAATTGGTATAGACTATAAATAAATTTTAGTTATGTGTGTACTAATGGATAATTGGATTAAAGAGGAATTGATAATTTAAATGTTGATTAATTTATGAAATAATGTGAAATAAATTATAATTAAATAAAATTAATGTTGTAGTTGTAATTATAACACTTGCTGTAGATAATAAACTTATAAAATGTGAATAAAGGTAAATGGTGACAATATTATATGTTACCTATTTATTTAACATGTTAAATTAAATTGGAAATCAATTGCAATTAATTCACTTAATTATGCAGTTAATGTAGATTAAATTTATATTTGTAGAATATTTATTCAATAAGATGTAATCAATGTAAATTTTATTCATAATATGATAATTGATTGAATAAAAAGAATAGAAATCAAGTTTGATCAATTTATTGGAATTTAAGCTATAATAAATGGATTATTGCAATTAAATGTATTAAATACCACATTAATTGACATTAAGATGAAATTGTAAAATATTAATGTAGTAAGAGATAAACTAATGTTAATTATATCCTTAGGGTAATAGTTGATTGAATAACAAGATTGAAAAGTCAAACAAATGGATTTATTAGAAATTTAATTTGTAATTACTGAATTTATTGAAATTGAAATCAAATACTGTAATTTGTGCAATATTGAATTGATATATATATATATATATATATATATATATATATATATATATTTGTTTTAAGGGATTATAAATTACTAATTAATCTAAAGTGATAGAAATTTGTAAATTATAAAATTTGAATTAAAAAGCGATTAATTAATTTAATTTATTTATTTAATTAATGTGAAAATAGCCATTGTGGCTACTGTCTCGGATTTCGACGAAACTAGTTTCATCAGATCCGTAACGGCAAATTATTATAGGATTTCAAGTTTCGTAGCAATCAGACTTGTCATTTGATCGTACGGGACTCGAAACGCCTAGATATCATTTTAATTAAAATCAATTTGAAATAAGCTGATTGTAAGCTAACTTCTTCACATGATGGAATTTGAACTTGAAACCTATTTCATTGAATTTAAAAATATCGAGAACATCTATTTTGATATATGGGATGACCCATTTCCATTTTGGAAACGAAACGGGTTTTTCGGGTCTTTTATCGTTCAACTTTCAAATCGATTGTAACGACCCAGAATTTTTGATAATTTGAATTTGAGTATTTAATTAATTTTAAATATTAATAAGTGGAATTTTTAAGTCGAATAATTTATTTATCGAATATTTGGATTTAATTGGACAATTAAATCGATTATTTAATAGTGAAATTCCACAAATAATTTGATATTGGGTTAAATATGATTGAAAATGATTTGGGAAATTTTATTTTATCATATTGAAGTTATAGAAATATTTTAGAACTTGTAAAACTGAATTTGGAGTTAATTTGTAAAAAATTGAATATTTTAATATTTAATTATCGACTGAAAAATAGCCAATTTTTGAACAGTCTCGGAATTGAACGAAACGAGTTCCATTGGATCCGTAATAGTTAGTTATTATCGGATTTCAAATTTCGTAGCAAACGGAGTTGTCGTTTGACCGTGGCAGCTCGAAACGCATCGATATCGTTTTAATTTTAATTCGGCGAGTTAAAATAGCCATTTTTCAAACGGTCTCGGATTTCGACGAAACCAGTTTCATCGGATCCGTAATGTGATATTATTGTAAGATTTCAAATTTCAAGTCGTTTGGATTTGCCGTTTGTCCGGTACAAGCCAAAACGCCTAGAAATCGCTTAAATCGGTTTAAATTTAAATTGATCGTTTATTGCCGTATCTCACACATACGATGGAATTAGCTTCCAAAACCTGTTCCATTGCGTCCGGAACGCGGAAAAACCTTAGGATCGCCTGGCGGAACGCATCGTTTGGAGTTCGTTTGCAAAAGTGTCGAATTGGAGATTTTAATATTAAAATAATATTGATATATATACATTGTTTCTTTTCCCAAACCCTAATCTATTATTCACAGCCGCCACTTTAGCTTTAATGGCCAGAAAATGTCGTCCCTTCCTCCTTCGATTCCACCAAATCCATCAGCAATTAGCTAAAACTCCCAACTACAATGTTGTAGAGCACAGTGAGATCTCCCCATCCAACGGTTAAGATCGAGATTGGAGCGACGGATTGGAGGCTAGGGACCCGCGTTTGCCACCAGGCCATGCGCGTGTATCGAGGCAGGGGGGAGGCCGCACGTGGCCGGTCATGGGCTGAAGGTGGAGCTCGAGTTGGCCTTCGACGTGGTGTAACCTGATCGTGTTTGCATGCGATGTGGTGATGGCAAAACTAAACCCTAGATTTTGATGATGGGTTCCTCTCATATTTCTTGCTTGCGACAATATCTGGAAGGGGAGGAATGGCCGTGCGTGCAACAGAGAAGGAGAGGGTGTGTGGGGCCCATGCGTGAGAGGTTGGGTGTATTTTCCTTTGATATGAAATTTAATTGTAAATTTAAGTGTACAACGTTTAAAATAGTATAACTTTTTGCTGCGAGGTCCAAATTGAACGAGATTTTTTGCGTTGGCTTCGTATCGCCGAGCTCTTCGCAATGCAGCTGGTTTGGAGTCGATTGGAGCTCGTTTGAATTTCGGGTAAAATTAAACGTTCGTTTAATTTTATTCGAAACGAACGCCGAAAACGAAAATAAAATCAAGGTGAGAACTCCTCACTCAATCGAAAGGTTTTGTTTAAAATTTTGAATAGTTAATATTGATTGATAATTGTTGATTGATTGTGCTAGTAGATATAGTAGGATATATACTATATATAGCAATATATACATATTGGCATATGTATATATTGGATTTGATTTCCCGCCTCGTATAGCGGATGAGACCCTATTGCGCCGCCTATTAAGCGGATATTTTATAAAATCCCATATACCGCGATATTCCACCTTGAAGTGGAATTGGTATTGTGCTAACGTCTGTGGATGCAGGGTAACAGGTTGGAGGGATCCAACTGGATTCCTCGCATATTTTATTTGTTTATAAATATTATGTTGATTGTTGATAACCATATTGATACATGACGCTTATTCCCGTGATTGACCATCTGATGCTGTTGCATCATCGGATTCAATTTTTAAAATTAAAAATAACGTTTTTGAATTTAAAAGGGGTTTTAAATTGATTTTTTTTCAAAGAATATGGGTTATTAAAATTTTGAATCGATTAAATTTTAAAATAAATAGATGGATAAATTTTTATGTTTTGGAAGTTAATATTTTTATGAAATATAACCAAAAAGAAAATTTTAAAATCAATTGATTTTATTAAATAGTTAAATTGGGGTTTTGGGTAATTATTATAAATTGTCTATATAAAGGATGTTTATAAATGGATATTTATAAATCTAAATTTATAAGAATTATGAGACGAGTTTATAAAGTATTGAGAAGGGTTATAAAATGGGTTTCGTTAAAAATTATAGATTTGTGAATCTTGGGAGTTGAAATAAATAGGTGTGGAAATATAAGTTTATAAGTTATTAACTTATAATATGGCCTTTGGGTAGGTAATTGGATTATGTAAATTGGGTTGAATTTTATAAAAGAGATTTATAAAATGGAAGTTTATAATAAGAATGGAATTCATAAACATTGTTATAAATCCGAAAATCAATTGGGTTTGATAAATTGAATATGGGATTTGTTAAAGGAGTTATATTCACTATTTTTGAACGGTGAAATATTATTTTATTGAATGGACGTGTTTTTGGAAAGGAATGTTTTAAATGGAATTTAAAACAAATTAAAGATGTTTTAAATATATTAAGTATCGAAATCTTAGGTTTCAACATTTATTGTTGAAATAGACGTTTTCGAGAAAATATTTTGAATAGTATTGGATTTATGTATCCATTTTTTTATTTCAAATCCATATACTAGTGTGTTTGGGTTGTCGTAACGATGTTTTACGCAACATTCGTTTTTAACCCAAATAAATGTGAATAAAGGAATGTTTTCTTAAAGAGAATGGAATAAATACTTAACTGTGATTTAAGTATATGGAATATTTTCAAATCGTTGAAAATAAATAAATTTGTGAATTTCTTATTTTTAAAATAAGCATGGGAATGGTTTTCTAATATGAAATGGAACGGTTTTTGTGAATTCACCTTTAAGGTAATTGAAAACAAATAACTTGAAATCGATTTGGGAATCGTATGCTAGTAGATGCTTGGAATTTAAATCCACTTTGGAATTTATATATATGAAGGGAAATTTGTTTCAAAATAAATGTTGATTTATTTTTAAATATGAAAATATAATTTACGAATTTGGAACGTAAGTTAAAATAAATCGGTAAAGATTTATTTGGTGATTTGAAATTAGTTTTCAAATGGTTAAGGTGATTTGAAATTAGTTTTCAAATGGTTAAGGTGATTTGAAATTAGTTTTCAAATGGTTAAGGTGATTTGAAATTAGTTTTCAAATGGTTAAGGTGATTTGAAATTAGTTTTCAAATGGTTAAGGTGATTTGAAATTGGTTTGCAAATGGTTAATGTAATTTGAAAATTTGTTTTCAAATGGTAAAGGTAAATTGAAAATTGGTTTTTCAATTGGTTAAGTGTGGAAAATTTTATCGTGAAGTGGTTTTGGTAAAACAAATAACTGGGGCAATTATTTGGAAATGGTGTATATATATATATATATCTCGTAAGATATTTCTGGGGTTAAATAATTTTGGAAAATTATTTGGAATCTGATGATGTGGCGCATCTTTATTGATAGTTAAATAACCGACTATCAATATTTACCCTTGGATGGTATTGGTTGTGTTTGTTTGGAATTGAATGCACACTTATTTTTAAAAATAAGCGCTCGCTATTCGGTTTAGCCGGGAGAGGACCTTTGTGTCGTATATCCCATTCCGAATATGTGATACGTCGTTATGGATAGCATTTGAAGACCGGTGTTGAAGACCGGGTATTTGTGAAAACGATAGGATGACCTATCGATTGTCTCCGCATCGTTAGCTACGATATGGAGATTTCCTTTGTGATGGGAAATTTTATCGGGATTGTGAATACCCGGATTGCAAGGGCTTCTTTGGAAGTGCCTTCGGTTCTATTCGAACCCGGAACAGACTTGTATGGTTACGTGTCTGACATTACATTTTGAGAGATAGAGCAGATTTCTTTCAAATACATTTCTGTTGGTGGCGGAGAATTTATTCTCTTAGCTTAACACCCTTCTCTGAGACGTACGAGCTCAGAGGTTATGTAGTTGAAGGTTATCAGCGATATTTCCCAATCTGGTAATGTGGCATGCTGAGTGCTGCTGTGTGATGATCATTGGTTGGTCATTTGTGATATGATCATTTGTTTGATCATTTATCTTTGTGATTATTGCTTTGGTCATCTGTGGACCCGAAGCATGGCTTTGTTACACAAAGCGTAGCTTTGTGGACGAGACTTCGTCAGGACCTCACTCCCCGGAAATGGTCGAAACAGGAATATGCGGCAAGGTTATGAGGGTCGCTCCCTTTAGGGTATGTCATTTCCTTCTGGAAAAGGGTGGTATCATGGTATGGAGCCCAGATATTTACTCATGTGGAAACACTATATCTATTTCTGTGTGGTGTTGTTGGTATCGAGCGCTCGGATAAAGGTCCCAAAGGACCGGGGGATGACATATTCGTGTAGTAGTTACCTAGTTACAGAGGTAACCCGGCCTTGTGTTGGCAGAGATCTAACCGTAACGTTAGTTCTCGGGACGTCCCGCCAGAGGCGATCCCATGTGGCAGTAGGAAGTTCCTTAGCCTGACCATTTGTTGGAAATCCATTCATCCAATACGTGCCTTGTACGGTTTTAGTTGTAGAACCTGCCATTTAACATGGCAGCTATAGTAGGCATAGTATCATGGTACCTATGCTGGCTAGGATTTATATTATACTTTCGAAATATTTTCCACTATGCACTAGTAATAATATCAAAGAATTTTTCTCGTAGTAAGCATGTTTGACTATCATAAGGAGAAATCTCCCCCATGTGTGCGTTTGCATTGTGTGTGTGCCGGGAGGCCTTATGGTAGTTTCATTTTCCAAAAAGCATTGCGGATTTCAAAATTTAAACTTTCTTGTTGCGTGTTTAAAGATAAACTGTTTTGAGTTCTCACACCAGTCACATGACTGACCTGGAGTTTATTGTTCCTTTCCTAAACTCTGGGTGCCCACTATTTTCCACACGGGCAGTCTAGAGTTAGGTTATCAGGTTATTCTGGATTCGGGAGTTGCTGTGCAGATGTTGGAGGCGAGCTTGGGTAGCGTAGTCTATTATCTATTGTATATAGTATTCTTTCCGCTGTTTTATTGTTGTACACTCTGATGATATGATGTATTGTGATGTATGTATAAAATGTATAGTTCTTTTGTTTTAATGACATTCATTTATCTATTATATGTTGTTCCGCTGCGATTGTGAGATTCTGATATTGTTTCTCGTTCTGTTACTTGTTTTTCTGTTTTCTCTTCTCTTTCTTTTCTTTCTTCTTCTACCTCTTTCTTCTTCTAAAACCCTAACGGTTCGATTTTTCGGCAACGAAAAATCCCGATCGTTACATTTGGTATCAGAGCATATGGTTAAGCGACAACCTGCTCTGTTGGGTGTTACTCATTAGAGATAGAGTCAGCAGTACTCTAGAATGAGTGTGAATGTAATAATAGATGTGAGTGCGTATTTGTTAGTGAATATAAAATTGTTTTATATTGTGATGATTGGTTTATTGAGTGGTATATGAACCTTCGTCGGCGCAGGCTCGAAAACTGAATCGAAGGGGTTTCTAAACACTTGAATAGAACAATTCGACACAATATTGTTTTAAATTGGGTAAATGAAATAATTTTGCCTCGATTATATTTTATATATAAGGAGAAAATAATTTTTCAAGAATTATTGAAGTGTGTATATAATTGATTGCTTGGTTGTTGTAAATGATATATATATATATATATACATATAAAATAATTAAAAGTTGTTTGAATAAGCTAATAAAAGCAACTATTGTAAAAGAATAATGGTATAAACCAATGAATCATAAGATGAAATAATAATTAATGATGATTTACAATTGTAAGATAATCATGTATGTATATAAGAAGTAAAAATTATATAAGTAAAAGGGTTATAAAAGTGATTTATGAATAGAAAGAAAACTTTTTGAAAGAATAATTAGCATTGATTTCACTATTGTCCCTGGGAAATAATAAGGGTGATGACTGCAGCATCATCAGTATCATTTTCGAGTTTCTATGTGATGGATTTGCTACAAAAATGAATTAAAAATTGAAGTTTTGTTGTAATAAACCAATTTGAAATTAAAATTCAATTTGAAATTGATAAATATAAGTGAAAAAGGTTTTGAACTTATAATATAAGTTAGAAGTTGAATAATAAGTTTTATAACTTATTAAATGGGAAAATGTAAGTGAAACCAGTTGTTGAAGTGGTTAAACAATTAAGTTAAGTAAAATGGAATATGAATTTGAATATTGATATGAATTTGACTTAAGTAAAAGTTAAATAGGATTTACTTTGGAATTTAAAATCCGAATTGAATTGATAAGTAAAACTTAAGTTTAATTAACAAATGATGTTTAAATGGAATAACTTAAGTGAAGTTGAATAAAAAATCGATCTTTGCATCAAAGTTAAATAATCAAGTGAATTAAATGAGGTAAATAAAGTTGAAATGGAATATAACTTAAGTAATATTGAAAGAATTGATGTTAATATTAAAGTAAGTGAATAAAGTAAATTTAATGAAATTGTTAAAGATGTGAACTTAAGTTATATAAATGAAATTCAATTTTATTTGTAAAAAGAACTAGCAATGGAATTAAAGAATGGATTGAATGTTAATCAATCGAATGTAAGTAAGTTGATATGAAACGATGTATGTAAGTGTAAATTCATTGAAGTTAGTTGAATAATTGGATGAAAATCAATTGAATGCTAAACCAATTGGAATTAAAACAGTTGAACCAAATTGAATGTAAGTAAAATAAATAAATTTGGTTGTATTGGATGTACATTGGTCGTTATTGCTTGTTGGTTGGTTGTATGTAAATTCATTAAGTGTTAATGAAATTGAATTAGTAAAATTTGAAAGCTATGTAATTGAATTCAAATGAAAATTGAAATGCAAAGTTGAATGAAAATGAATATGCAACTTTAATAGTAAACTAAAAGTGGTATAAGAAGCATGTATTGGAAATTTTATAATTGAATTGGCAAATTGGTTTGAATATTATAATTGGATATTATGCTAGCAGGATATACAGGATATAATGGAATTGGGATTTTGATTTCAAAGTTAAAAAAATTGAATCGCTCGACAAAAGGTACGTATTTCAGTTTTTATATGAGATTTGATGATTTCCTTCTCTAGCCACTTGGCTTTCTCTTTTCTTTTTGATTCTGAGGGGCCGTAGAGCCGTTTTGTAGTCGTACCGATCTAGCCGCGCAAAGGAGACTCTGGCGAAATTTTTCGAAAATTTAGGGAGTTAGAGAAATTTTGAGAAATTTTGAAAGTTTGAAATTTGAATTGAAATTTAAATTTGAATTGTTAAGCAAACAAAGTTGTTTGAAACCTAAAATTGAGTTTGGAAAGCTAATTGAAATGATAGTAGATCTTTAATAAAAAGATTTGTTTGAAAAGTTGATAAAACTAATTAGCTTTGGAAAAATAATAAACGGGTTAGGATCATTCTCCTTAACTTGTAATTTCGGGACGAAATTCTTTTAAGGGGGGAAGATTGTAACGACCCAGAATTTTTGATAATTTGAATTTGAGTATTTAATTAATTTTAAATATTAATAAGTGGAATTTTTAAGTCGAATAATTTATTTATCGAATATTTGGATTTAATTGGACAATTAAATCGATTATTTAATAGTGAAATTCCACAAATAATTTGATATTGGGTTAAATATGATTGAAAATGATTTGGGAAATTTTATTTTATCATATTGAAGTTATAGAAATATTTTAGAACTTGTAAAACTGAATTTGGAGTTAATTTGTAAAAAATTGAATATTTTAATATTTAATTATCGACTGAAAAATAGCCAATTTTTGAACAGTCTCGGAATTGAACGAAACGAGTTCCATTGGATCCGTAATAGTTAGTTATTATCGGATTTCAAATTTCGTAGCAAACGGAGTTGTCGTTTGACCGTGGCAGCTCGAAACGCATCGATATCGTTTTAATTTTAATTCGGCGAGTTAAAATAGCCATTTTTCAAACGGTCTCGGATTTCGACGAAACCAGTTTCATCGGATCCGTAATGTGATATTATTGTAAGATTTCAAATTTCAAGTCGTTTGGATTTGCCGTTTGTCCGGTACAAGCCAAAACGCCTAGAAATCGCTTAAATCGGTTTAAATTTAAATTGATCGTTTATTGCCGTATCTCACACATACGATGGAATTAGCTTCCAAAACCTGTTCCATTGCGTCCGGAACGCGGAAAAACCTTAGGATCGCCTGGCGGAACGCATCGTTTGGAGTTCGTTTGCAAAAGTGTCGAATTGGAGATTTTAATATTAAAATAATATTGATATATATACATTGTTTCTTTTCCCAAACCCTAATCTATTATTCACAGCCGCCACTTTAGCTTTAATGGCCAGAAAATGTCGTCCCTTCCTCCTTCGATTCCACCAAATCCATCAGCAATTAGCTAAAACTCCCAACTACAATGTTGTAGAGCACAGTGAGATCTCCCCATCCAACGGTTAAGATCGAGATTGGAGCGACGGATTGGAGGCTAGGGACCCGCGTTTGCCACCAGGCCATGCGCGTGTATCGAGGCAGGGGGGAGGCCGCACGTGGCCGGTCATGGGCTGAAGGTGGAGCTCGAGTTGGCCTTCGACGTGGTGTAACCTGATCGTGTTTGCATGCGATGTGGTGATGGCAAAACTAAACCCTAGATTTTGATGATGGGTTCCTCTCATATTTCTTGCTTGCGACAATATCTGGAAGGGGAGGAATGGCCGTGCGTGCAACAGAGAAGGAGAGGGTGTGTGGGGCCCATGCGTGAGAGGTTGGGTGTATTTTCCTTTGATATGAAATTTAATTGTAAATTTAAGTGTACAACGTTTAAAATAGTATAACTTTTTGCTGCGAGGTCCAAATTGAACGAGATTTTTTGCGTTGGCTTCGTATCGCCGAGCTCTTCGCAATGCAGCTGGTTTGGAGTCGATTGGAGCTCGTTTGAATTTCGGGTAAAATTAAACGTTCGTTTAATTTTATTCGAAACGAACGCCGAAAACGAAAATAAAATCAAGGTGAGAACTCCTCACTCAATCGAAAGGTTTTGTTTAAAATTTTGAATAGTTAATATTGATTGATAATTGTTGATTGATTGTGCTAGTAGATATAGTAGGATATATACTATATATAGCAATATATACATATTGGCATATGTATATATTGGATTTGATTTCCCGCCTCGTATAGCGGATGAGACCCTATTGCGCCGCCTATTAAGCGGATATTTTATAAAATCCCATATACCGCGATATTCCACCTTGAAGTGGAATTGGTATTGTGCTAACGTCTGTGGATGCAGGGTAACAGGTTGGAGGGATCCAACTGGATTCCTCGCATATTTTATTTGTTTATAAATATTATGTTGATTGTTGATAACCATATTGATACATGACGCTTATTCCCGTGATTGACCATCTGATGCTGTTGCATCATCGGATTCAATTTTTAAAATTAAAAATAACGTTTTTGAATTTAAAAGGGGTTTTAAATTGATTTTTTTTCAAAGAATATGGGTTATTAAAATTTTGAATCGATTAAATTTTAAAATAAATAGATGGATAAATTTTTATGTTTTGGAAGTTAATATTTTTATGAAATATAACCAAAAAGAAAAATTTAAAATCAATTGATTTTATTAAATAGTTAAATTGGGGTTTTGGGTAATTATTATAAATTGTCTATATAAAGGATGTTTATAAATGGATATTTATAAATCTAAATTTATAAGAATTATGAGACGAGTTTATAAAGTATTGAGAAGGGTTATAAAATGGGTTTCGTTAAAAATTATAGATTTGTGAATCTTGGGAGTTGAAATAAATAGGTGTGGAAATATAAGTTTATAAGTTATTAACTTATAATATGGCCTTTGGGTAGGTAATTGGATTATGTAAATTGGGTTGAATTTTATAAAAGAGATTTATAAAATGGAAGTTTATAATAAGAATGGAATTCATAAACATTGTTATAAATCCGAAAATCAATTGGGTTTGATAAATTGAATATGGGATTTGTTAAAGGAGTTATATTCACTATTTTTGAACGGTGAAATATTATTTTATTGAATGGACGTGTTTTTGGAAAGGAATGTTTTAAATGGAATTTAAAACAAATTAAAGATGTTTTAAATATATTAAGTATCGAAATCTTAGGTTTCAACATTTATTGTTGAAATAGACGTTTTCGAGAAAATATTTTGAATAGTATTGGATTTATGTATCCATTTTTTTATTTCAAATCCATATACTAGTGTGTTTGGGTTGTCGTAACGATGTTTTACGCAACATTCGTTTTTAACCCAAATAAATGTGAATAAAGGAATGTTTTCTTAAAGAGAATGGAATAAATACTTAACTGTGATTTAAGTATATGGAATATTTTCAAATCGTTGAAAATAAATAAATTTGTGAATTTCTTATTTTTAAAATAAGCATGGGAATGGTTTTCTAATATGAAATGGAACGGTTTTTGTGAATTCACCTTTAAGGTAATTGAAAACAAATAACTTGAAATCGATTTGGGAATCGTATGCTAGTAGATGCTTGGAATTTAAATCCACTTTGGAATTTATATATATGAAGGGAAATTTGTTTCAAAATAAATGTTGATTTATTTTTAAATATGAAAATATAATTTACGAATTTGGAACGTAAGTTAAAATAAATCGGTAAAGATTTATTTGGTGATTTGAAATTAGTTTTCAAATGGTTAAGGTGATTTGAAATTAGTTTTCAAATGGTTAAGGTGATTTGAAATTAGTTTTCAAATGGTTAAGGTGATTTGAAATTAGTTTTCAAATGGTTAAGGTGATTTGAAATTAGTTTTCAAATGGTTAAGGTGATTTGAAATTAGTTTTCAAATGGTTAAGGTGATTTGAAATTGGTTTGCAAATGGTTAATGTAATTTGAAAATTTGTTTTCAAATGGTAAAGGTAAATTGAAAATTGGTTTTTCAATTGGTTAAGTGTGGAAAATTTTATCGTGAAGTGGTTTTGGTAAAACAAATAACTGGGGCAATTATTTGGAAATGGTGTATATATATATATATATCTCGTAAGATATTTTTGGGGTTAAATAATTTTGGAAAATTATTTGGAATCTGATGATGTGGCGCATCTTTATTGATAGTTAAATAACCGACTATCAATATTTACCCTTGGATGGTATTGGTTGTGTTTGTTTGGAATTGAATGCACACTTATTTTTAAAAATAAGCGCTCGCTATTCGGTTTAGCCGGGAGAGGACCTTTGTGTCGTATATCCCATTCCGAATATGTGATACGTCGTTATGGATAGCATTTGAAGACCGGTGTTGAAGACCGGGTATTTGTGAAAACGATAGGATGACCTATCGATTGTCTCCGCATCGTTAGCTACGATATGGAGATTTCCTTTGTGATGGGAAATTTTATCGGGATTGTGAATACCCGGATTGCAAGGGCTTCTTTGGAAGTGCCTTCGGTTCTGTTCGAACCCGGAACAGACTTGTATGGTTACGTGTCTGACATTACATTTTGAGAGATAGAGCAGATTTCTTTCAAATACATTTCTGTTGGTGGCGGAGAATTTATTCTCTTAGCTTAACACCCTTCTCTGAGACGTACGAGCTCAGAGGTTATGTAGTTGAAGGTTATCAGCGATATTTCCCAATCTGGTAATGTGGCATGCTGAGTGCTGCTGTGTGATGATCATTGGTTGGTCATTTGTGATATGATCATTTGTTTGATCATTTATCTTTGTGATTATTGCTTTGGTCATCTGTGGACCCGAAGCATGGCTTTGTTACACAAAGCGTAGCTTTGTGGACGAGACTTCGTCAGGACCTCACTCCCCGGAAATGGTCGAAACAGGAATATGCGGCAAGGTTATGAGGGTCGCTCCCTTTAGGGTATGTCATTTCCTTCTGGAAAAGGGTGGTATCATGGTATGGAGCCCAGATATTTACTCATGTGGAAACACTATATCTATTTCTGTGTGGTGTTGTTGGTATCGAGCGCTCGGATAAAGGTCCCAAAGGACCGGGGGATGACATATTCGTGTAGTAGTTACCTAGTTACAGAGGTAACCCGGCCTTGTGTTGGCAGAGATCTAACCGTAACGTTAGTTCTCGGGACGTCCCGCCAGAGGCGATCCCATGTGGCAGTAGGAAGTTCCTTAGCCTGACCATTTATTGGAAATCCATTCA